>PVJC01003076.1:0-73395 GCA_004026665.1 Murina feae
CCAGGCCTCGGATGAAGCTCTCAGCTCTGCCCCCGTGCTGCACTCTGCACAGATGGTTTCGTGTCTCCGGGAAAGGGGAGTTTATAAATTTGGCCACATTTTGGAACAACACAGCCATAAATGGACATGCCCGAGGAAGGCTGGGACGCACCTGACCTTTCCGACTGGGGATGGGGAGGGGAAGGGAGAACGAGGGGGGCAGACCCAGCTGAGATTCTTGCCTCCGGGGGAAAATAAAGGCGCAGCAAGAGGCCAGGTCAGAGGGAGGCTGCAGAGGAAGCGGGCAAACCCGGGCAGACCTGGTTCAGACCTGGTTCGAATGGCCCCTTTGCAGCTGCCTGGCTATGACCTTGGGCAAAGGCCTTCGCCTCGTGGAGCCTCCCTGGTCACCAGACCTGGCGAAGGAGGAGAAAGGCTGTGACAAGGCAGGGGAACAGGCCCAGCTGAAACGCAGACTCTTCCAGCACGGGGCCCAAGCAACCGTATTTTCCAGAAGCATCCTGGGCTGGTCTGCATCACCAGGGAACTGGAGTTCAGGGGTCAGTGACACCTGGGCTCTCAGCATCGTTAGTTTTATTAGACTCTGTTGCCTATAGGGGAAACCCGGGCTCCTTAGCCGGGAGTTCAAGGCCATCAGGGCAACAGAGCAGCTTCACCCCTACCCCCACCTCAGGCCTCCCCTCCATCCTTCCATCGCTTCAGTGTAACTGAGGCAGAGTGTCCCCCCTGCCTTCCCTGGGGGCCCACCGGCCACCATGGGAATCAACTGAATTCCACACACCACAGTCTCTTCCTTTCCCAAGGGTATTCACATCCACGTTCAAACCTTTGCTCAGGCTGTTTCCTCAAGGTGAGCAGTCCCCCCCACCGACCCCATCTGATTTCTCTGTGATTGAAAACCCACCTCAAATCTTCTCTCTCTGGAAGCTTCCTTGGGTCTCTGCACTCCTCGACTGAGTCGCTATCTACTCAGCCCTCTCCCCTCCAAATGAATCAATGAATGAATGAATTAGTGGAATTCCGGATCGATTTGCCTCCGGGCCCTGGTGCCCAGTTTGTAGCCAGTCACGTTTGTTGACACGCAATGACACTGGATTCTCTAATCCAACTCTGTTCTGAATGCAACAACCACTGAAAATATTCAGTCAACAAACATGTATTGAGCACCTACTATGCACCAGGCACAGTGAACAAACCAGGTCATTTTAGATGTTGGTGACGTGTGTTGTGTGCTCTAAAGAGCAAACGTTTTGAATATTGAGAGGTGCTTGTTCCCTACAGAATGGTCTGGAAGCTTTGTGGCAGAAGTGGCATTTGAGCTGAGACCTGGAGAATGACAGAGCCAGCCTGCAGAGCCCGAGAACAGGGGACCTGACTTGGGTTTGACGAGAGCTCTCCGACCCGGCCAGCGTGGCGCGGTGGTTGAGCGTGGACGTATGAACCAGGAGGTCAGGGTTCGATTCCAGGTCAAGGCACATGCCTGGGTTGTGGGCTACATTCCAACCAGGGGGTGTATGGGAGGCAGCGAATCAATGATTCTCATCACCATCATCATTGATGTTTCTATCTCTCCCTCCCTCTCCCTTCCTCTCTGAAATCAATTTAAAAATATTTTTTTTAAAGAGAGAGCCCTAGCCAGTTTGGCTCAGTGGATAGAGCGTCGGCCTAGGAACTGAAGGGTCCCAGGTTTGATTCTGATCAACGGCATATACCTCGGTTGCAGGCACATTCCCAGTCAGGGGGGCGGGGGCGTGCAGGAGACAGCTGATCGATGCTTCTCTCTCATCGATGTTTCTAACTCTCTAATCCTCTCCCTTCCTTTCTGTAAAAAATCAATAAAATATATTTTTTAAGGCGGTGGGGGGGGGGGAGGAGAGAAGAGCTCTCCAGCTTCTAGGTGGTGAGTGGAGGAAGAGTGGGGACAGTGGCAGAGCCACACGATGTGATTAACAGGCAGCCGCGTGGAGAGGCAGGGCCCAACCACGCGAAGGCGGACACCACAGGGGGGGCCTGTGCTTGGGTGGGACGGCTGACAGTCCACACCTTAGGGTCTTTGATTCTCTGCGCCTTATCTATGTTTTAAACACACACACGAATAAAGAAAACAAAGCCCCTTTGAGCATCAGAAACTGGTGAACGCCCACAGAATTGTTTTCGTTTTGTTTTAAATATCTTTTCCCACTGAATCTTCACTTTCATGTTTCCAGTGGCGGGCACCCAGCCAAGGGGATGAGTTAACTGGGACAAACGGGGTTTCCGTCCCTCTGTCATTGTCCGCTGGATCACAGCAGCTCGTGGCTGCTAAGAGGGTCATTTCCTGTGGCCTCAGCAGGGTGAAGTGTGAGGGCCAGGTCTTCCCACGGATGCAGCGGGGTCAGCTGCATTTCCCGAGGGGACGCTGCTCCGGGCGAGGGTTGCGGGGAGGCAAATGGCAGCCCCAGAGGCTCAGACAGGCAGCTCTGGCCCCAGCGTTCACTTTTAAGTGAGTTACTTGAGGTTTAAAAAAAAAAAATGTGGTGAGATTCCCAAGCTAGAAGAGCCTGGAGCCCTGATACTGGAGTCCACTAAGATGAGAGGAACCCAGCCCAAGAGCCAGTCTGAGTTGCCCTGGCCGGTGTGGCTCAGTGGATAGAGTGTCGGCCTGCAGACTGAAGGGCCCCAGGTTCCATGCCAGTCAAGGGCATGCACCTTGGATGGGGGGCACATTCCCAGTAGGGGGTGTGCAGGAGGCAGCTGATATTTCGAACTCTCCATCCCTCTCCCTTCCTCTCTGTAAAAAATCGTTAAAATATATATTTTTTTAAAAAGGGTGACTCGGGCCTGGACAGACAAAGGCCCCCGCCATCGCACTGCGCGCGGCCTCAGCATCCCCACCCGGGGAGAGGAAGAGCTGTCTCCTGGGCCTGTGCTTGCCTTTTCCTGTGCATGTAAAACCAATCAATGTCGGTCCCAGGAGCAGACACCGCCCTTATCTCCCTGACCATCACCTCTACCCAACAAAGGCTGCTTTCCTGCAAAGGCACTGCCCTGGCCGCAGGAGCACACAGGTGCCGACGCACACGCACGCGAGAGAAAAGCATCGGGAAGGATGGGGAGTGGGCGGGCAGGTACCCCAGCTCCCTCCCTCGTCTTTGGGAAGCCTGAGGCCTACTCCACACTGTCTGGGAGAGCTCCCTGCAGGGGTCTGCTCTCCCACCAGGGCAACTGCCCTGATAACGCTATTTCCACTCTCCTGCGCCTCTGCATGGTCCCCTGGGGTCGGCTCACAGCGCGAGATCCTTTGCATTCAGTACTTGCCTAAGGATGCATCTGGGAGGCCCCACAGCACGCCAGCTCCCCGAGGACAGGCACGATGGCCCGTGCTCGTCTCCCCTCGCGTGGGTAGCCGTGTGCCTCCTGGGCCCATGGTCACCCTTTGGATGACTTTTAGGAACACACCTCACACATATGTCAGCGGACTGGTCCTCTGGGCCAGGGCTGCCGCAGACGCACAGAGATGGCCGCACGCATTTGAAAACACGTAAGTCTTGCAAGAGTTGTCTGCTCATCCTGTTTCTTTCCCACACACAGGAAACCCCCAGGCAGGAGTCGCTTCCGGACCCGGGGAGGGAGGGGGCGGGGAGCTCCCAGCACTGGGCCCAAGCTCTCCTCCTGCTGAGAGGAAACCTTAGGTTATTGGAGGGTGATGGCTTGCCTTCCTCGCTGCCGGGAGACAGGAGAGCTCCGAGTTCTGGATTCGAGTCCTCACCCCACCACGAGGCTACTGGTCACTTAGGCTGTTCCGTCCCCTCCCCTGGGCCTCAGATGCCATTTCTGAAGCGCAGGCGTGGAACGGCTTGTGCTAGGGGGTGTCTTACAGTGTCTGTGTCTTGTGCGTCTCCTCAGGACTCGGATACGGGCCTGGCTACGCTGTTCCGCTCGTGAAAACTTTTCAGGGGTTTGAGGATCCGAAGCAGACGAGCATTCGGGCTATTTTGGAAGCCGGCATCAGCAACTGTTAAGAATTGAGTGAGGGCGGCTTGTCCTGTAGATGGAATTTTCCATGGGGAAAAAAAATCATTTTAAATATTTTCTTTATAAATTGGCACTCACTCACTAACTTTTTTCTCTTCCTTCTTCCGGGCGTGCTCCATCTCTATGTTGCAGCCCGAGTGAGGTTGTGCCCATTAGATCATCTTGCCTAAAGCACATCTATGGCCCCAGCTGGTTTGGCTCAGTGGCTAGAGCATCGATCTGTGGACTGAAGGGTCCCGGGTTCGATTCCAGCCAAGGGCACGTGCCCGGGTTGCAGGCTCCACCCCCAGTAGGGGGCGTGCAGGAGGCAGCCGATCAATGATTCTCTCTCATCACTGATGTTTCTATCTATCTTGCCCTCTCCCTTCCTCTCTGAAATCAATAAAAAATATATTCTTTTAAAAAAGAAAACCTCATTGATGGGTACCCCAAGCTCAACAGAACCTCCTACAGCGCTTGGCACACAGCACACGATTGATGATGGAATTGAATTTTATTCCCAAGCTACTGTGGCCTAAGACGAGTCATGGAAAAGGTTAGAACTGTATCTAAAGTGAAAGTCCAAAGGTTATGAGTGAGCCCTGGCTGGTGTGGCTCAGTGAATAGAGCGTCAGCCTGGGGACCGGAGGGTCCCGGGTTTGATTCCGGTCAAGGGCACATGCCCAGGTTGCAGGATTTCAGAGAGGAAGGGAGAGGGAGAGAGAGATAGAAACATCATCAATGATGAGAGAGAATCATGGACAGGCTGCCTCTTGCACGCCCCTTACTGGGGATCCAGCCCACAACCCCGGCATGTGCCCTTGACTGGAATCGAACCCGGGACCCTTCCGTCCGCAGGCCCACGCTCTATCCGCTGAGCCAAACCGGTTATAAGGGCAATAAAATATATTTTTAAAAACCCCGCAGCCAGGACCTATAGCCAAACGCACCTCTCTTTCCAGAGGAGAGGAAACGCGCTGGAAAAGCCGCTGGCAGAACCTAAGTGGGGCCAGGACGATCCTGCCAGATGCCTGGGAGGCGTGTGGGGCCTGGGAGCCTCGCTGACCTCAGGCGAAGCCCCCCTCCCTCCGAGCCTCCCTGCCTCAGCTATATAACGGGGGGCTGGTCTGAACCGTCTCCTGGGGCCCTTTTCCTCGGCCTACGTGCCTCCCTCCCAAAAAGAAAGACAAGAGGGAACAAGAAGACATGGGTGGTTTCTCTTGTTCCGTCTCCAAGGCCAACTCCCCAAAAATGTCCAGTGCGACGCGGATTTAACATAAACAGCGGTGCGCTCACACTCCCAAAGACCCCAGAAGGAGCCCCAGATGGCTATTTTTATCCTTTTAAGACATATACACGCTCCAGCCCCCTCCGCCCCCACCCACGAGAGTCTGTCCAATGGACGTTTTACACGAAGACGAGAGCGCCAGGGAAGGGGCTCATGAAACAGCTCTGGCTGTGGGCAGCAGAGAGGCCGGAGCAAACCTCCTCTCGGCCATGATGTCACCGCAATAGTGCGTTTCTCATGACCCAAGAATGTGAGTGTGTTTGCACTGCACGTTGAAGTCCATGATGCAAGCGCAGCCTGGTAAACAGGCCCCAGACAGGCAGGCCCTGCGAGGCCTGGCGGGGACCCAAGCCCTGCTTAACTCCTTCCTGGCAGAGCTGGCTGGTGGGCCGCCAAGATTTGCCCAAGGCACCTTCTCACCTCAGCCCCCCTGCTTCTCTTGCAGGCGGGGGTCCTTGGTCGGGAGGGGTGTGGGGATTTGCAGCCTCTGGAGACCTGTACGTGCACGCACCTGCGCCTTCTGCTCGCTCTAGGGCAGCGGTTCTCAACCTGTGGGTCGCGACCCCTTTGAGGGTCGAACAACCCTTTCCCAGGGGTCACCTAAATACATCCTGCATATCAGATATTTACATTACGATTCATAACAGTAGCAACATGACAGTTATGAAGGAGCAACGAAAATAATTTTATGGTTGGGGGTTAGCACAACATGCGGAACTCTATTAAAGGGTCGCGGCATCAGGAAGGTTGAGAACCACTGCTCTAGGGCCTTGCAAGGGGACACCTCTGCTCTGAGTGTCAGTTTTCTCATCTGTACAATGGGGACAGGAACCAGGTCTCGAGCCTTTATCATCAGCTCCACAGTCCAGAAAACCTAGACAATCGAGGGCTTTTCTCTCTGGATTCGAAGAAAACACACTTGGAGGCAAAACCTGACCTGCACATGGACTGAGGCTATGTAGGACCTTTATTCCACTCAGGGGCGATGCTCACACGCCTCACTACAGCAACATGTGTTTGATTGGAGATGGGTGGGCTCAGGCCCCACTGGATCACCTTTTAACACTGCCCCCCTGCTCCCCGCAAAATTCTGAATTCTCAAACCCATCCAGTCCCAGAGAGTTAATCAGGGGCTGAGGGACAGGGCTTAGCTCTGACCCTACTGAATCCCAACCAGCCAGCTCAACGCCTGGCACACAGCAGGCACCCAAGCAATAGCTGTTAAATTAACAGCTGAAGTGATTCATACCCCAGCCATGCCATGATGGTGCATATGAAGAAACTGAGACCTGGGCCTCTGGATAGCCTGCCCTGTATCCTTTCCCACAGAGGGAGTTCCGACTTTCCCCAAAAAAGGGAGCTGCTCGCATTTCCCTGCCGGCTGGCTGCTCACAAACAGCCTAGTGACCCCCCTCCCGCATTCCAGGGCGGCTTCCTCCCCGGCTGGCTGGTTTGCGGGCATCTACCAAGTTTTCTTTGGCAAAGGGTTGAGATGATTAAAAAGGAGGGGGGCATACAGAAAGTGAGGGGTCGGGAAGGAGTGGTCCCAGGGCAGAGTGGGGGTGAGGGTGTCTGGGGAAGATGGGATCTGTTGGCCAGCCTGAGATTATGGGCCAGACTCTAGGATCCTCCTGAGGACTGTGAATGTGTTGGCCAGGCCCTGCTTTCAGCCTAGGGCCGGAGACTTATCCAGACCCCTGCGGAGCTGCCAGGATGGAAAAGGGCTCCCTCGTATGGTCTGACCTACCCCCAATTGCTGTGAGACCCTAGGTAACTCCTTTTGCCTCTCTGGGTCTTAGCGTGCTTGCAGAACCCAGTACAGGGAGCAGGACTGAGGTTAGAGACACAGACTTGAGTCCAAGCACAGACTCTTCCCCTTGGCTGAGGGGTGAGTTAGGGCAAGTCACTTTTTCTCTCTGAGCTTCAGTGACCTCATCTGCAAGATGGCACTGAGTTATAGGGATGTTTTTCTGATGAACATACCTGGCACGTAATGAAGGTACGTTGGATGCTATCCCCCATGGCCTGGAGAAGCCTCCCGATCTGATGTGCAATGACAATCTCATTGCCTCAGCTCTCTGTGTGTCCATGGGTCTGCCCCTGCAAGTCAGTCTTCTCACTTGTGATGAAGATAAGGCCTCACCAGGACTGCAGTAAGGACAGGACTTGGCCATGGATATTGGTTGAACAATTATCTCCTGGTGACTGGTCCACAATCCTAAAGGGGCTTCTTGTCTAGAAGGAGAGACCATATGGAAAGTGCTTGGCACAGGTAGGTGCCTACTGGATGGAAGGAAGGGTGGATGGATAAACGGATGGATGGATGGATGGATGGATGGATGGATGGATGGATGGATGGATGGATGGAATACATGACTTACTCCAGGCCACATAGTTAGGAAGTAACTTTTCCTGATCCCTCACAATGGACCCTAGAGGATGCAGAAGAGCTGGTTTGAGAGGGAAGGGTACTCTGCGTGGAGGGAACTGCATGAGCAAAGGCTTGGGGTTAGGAATTGTGGCTTGGATGAGACACTGTCCCATATCTTCTTTCAGTAACTTGCTCAACAAGACTCCATGGGGAGAGGATCTGAATGGAGGCTCTCCCAGAGTTCTCTGGGGCAGAGCCAGAAGGTTGTGTAGGGAGAGGGCCCCAAGCCCAGATGAGCAGGCAGGAGCAAGCCCAGACTGCAGGCCAGGCCTCAGAGGGACTGGTCTGGCCATATTTGGTTTTCAAGGAACTTGGAGGGTTCTTGCTGGCCCTGCTGCCCACACACAGGAGTGAGGCCACCCACAGTTACTGAGTCAAGCAGGCAGCTGGGGTGGGAGCAGAGGCCCTACCATGGGGTGACTGTAATACAACTGTTCAGAGCCTGGCCTCTACGATTAAGAAGATGAGGGTCTACCCTCGCTGGTTTGCTCAGTGGATAAAGTGTCGGCCTGTGGACTGAAGGGTCCTGGGCTCGATTCCGGTCAAGGGCACGTACCTTGGTTGCAGGCTCCTCCCCAGCCCGGGCCGTGGTCAGGGTGCATGCAGGAAGCAACCCCTCCATGTGTTCCTCTCACATCCATGTTTCTCTCTGTCTTTCCCGCTCTCTCTAAAAATCAATGGGAAAATGTCCTCAGGTGAGGATGAACAATACATAAATAAATAAATAAATAAATAAATAGCCCAAATATTAAAAAAAGAAGAAGAAGAATCAAGTGGCTGAATAAGCTGTAACACTCAGTTCTAAATCAGAGCCTCTCCGCATGACAGGCAGGAGACCAGAACGGTTTTCTAAACCCATTAGCTCATCTCCCTCATTTCCGAAGGCACCCCCAGCCCTACCAGGAGCCAGGAGCTGTGTGGGGAGCCAGGCCAGGGCCCTGGCCCGAGGAATCATTTCCTGACCAGGACTTGCCAGACTGGGCTTTCACATCTTAGTGAAGTGTTCTCTCCAGATGGACTACACAGTTGCCAACATTTTGTAATTTGTCAAAGTACATTAAAATAATAATAATAATAATAATAATAATAATAAAGCACTCCTTTCTCCTGTCATCATAAAATGTAATAAGGACGAATCTCTGAATTAACCCGCTTTTTAAAAATGACCTTTCTAGCCCTGGCTGGGTGGCTCAGGAGGTTGGAGCATGGCACCCTACACCAAAAAGGTTGTGGTTCAATCCCCAGTCGGGGTGCGTATGGGAGGCAACCAACCGATGCTTCTCTCTCACATTCGTGTTTCTCTCTCTCTCAATCCCATCCTCTCCCTCTACAAACGTCAATAAAAACCTATCCTCAGGGGAGGATTAAGAATAAAAAGTTTCCTTTAGAAGTAACTCACCACATTGTCCTGGTTTTCTCCCCGGGCCAGGAAGAACTATACCTAAAAGAGGCACGTGGCAATCTCCAGATGAGCGGGAGAGATAAAACATGTATGCAAATAACGCTGAGTAGCCATATTGGTTTAGTGTCTTTGGGTTGAAAGACACATAAAACTATTCTGGCTACCTTAATAGCTATAGTCTGCCACTAAGGTGTATTACTGGTAATAATGACATTCATTCCTTGGTTAAGGTGTCTGCTGGGTTTCTCTGCTGTAAAGGGTCTCTTTGTAATTAGTTAAGCACCTTGTGTGGTGATGCTTAAGGCCATGCAAAAATACAGGTTTCCCATCATTTCCCGTTCTTTCGAAAAGCGCTATCAAATGTACACATTCCGCTTTCATTCCAAAAACATCAAGAGTTCGCCTACTGTGTGCCGAATACTGGTCTGACGTGCACGGCTTGCCAATGTGCAGCCCTATGGTCTTGCTGCATCTTAGGATCCTTACTTGCAAAATGAATATAATTATAGCTGATGCCCTAGGCGGTTTGGCTCAGTGGATAGAGCGCAGACCTGTGGGCTAAAGGGTCCTGGGTTCGATTCCGGTTGAGGCCACGTACCTTGGTTGCAGGCTCAATTCCGGCCCTGGTTAGGGTGCGTATGGGAGGCAACCAGTTGATGTGTCTCTCTTACACTAGTGTTTCCCTCTGTCTTCCACTCTCTCTAAAACTCAATGGGAAAATATCCTTGGGTGAGGATTAACTAACTAAATATATACAAATGAATCTTAAAAATAATAATTATGATTCTATCTGACCACTCAGGGCTGCCGAGGAGAAAGGAAGGCCGAGCGGGTGAGCTGGTTCTGCTAACTGGGGTGTTCATTCTCCTCCCAAAGTGCCCAGCCCTGTGCTGCCTCCTCCACCTACCGGCAGTCTCTGTTTCTGTCCTGCCTGAACCTATGCTTGCAGGCTTCTGTCTGTCCTCACTGGCCAGGCTCCCCTTTCCTACGTATTCGCCAAGCCTTGCTTGTGACGTCATTGAATACGGTTTGGAGACACTGGACAGGACTTGTGGAGACGGACCATTTCCTTTGGAGCCTCTGCCTGCAATCTGGGGAGTTTGCCTTGAGGCGCCAAGGGACGCCGGGCACCTGTGGGTGCCAGGCAGGAGATCCTTTCTACCGTAGCAGAAACAAGTGGGGGAAGTAGGCGCTGCCTTCCTCCAACAATGTTTTGACCCTAAAAAAGGAAACTCTTGGAACCCAGCGAGAACTGAACAAGTCCAGACAGATACTGTGTCTCCGTGAGTGACCTAATACGGTCATACTTGAAATTAACAATTTCGAAATGTGTAAAGATGGGCCCTAGCTGGTGTGGCTCAGTGGCTAGAGCGTTGGCCTGCGGACCAAAGGGTCCCGGGTTTGATTCCCGTCAAGGGCACGTACCTTGGTTGCAGGCTCCTCCCAGGCCTGGGCCCTGGGCAGGAGGCAACCAATCGATGTGTCTCTCTCCCATTGATGTTTCTCTCTGTCTCTCCCTCTCTCTTCCACTCTCCCTAAAAATCAATGGAAAAAAATATCCTCGGGTGAAGATTAACCACAACAACAGAAAGTGAAAAGATGAGCTGGCCCCTGAACCAGCCTCCTAACTCAACAGCACTTTTAGTTTGAGAACCGGATTTGAGTGGACCCAGAGGAAGGTACAAGTTAATCTCCTTCAATAACCCAGAAGAGGCTTTCAAAGCTTACCCTGGGGTTCCTCACTGCCTTCTCTCAATATTTTCCCACAAACAGACCTGAGCTTCCTCTTGACTGTCAGTCCCTTGCTCTCCTCCCAGCCCCTCCGCTGCCTTGGGCACCAATTAGCTGGTGACTAATTGCTCCTTAATTGTGAACTGGCTGGCCCGTTCCCAGCTCCCACCCACACAGGCTGGCATGTGCATCCTCCAGGGAAAGGTATTGTGTGAGTCCCGTGGTTCACAGGCCCCACTGCTGTGGGCTGAACCTCTTCTTAGGATCCAGGTCTATTTAGCAGGAGCCGAATAGCAACAACGAAATGATTTCAGATAATAACGGGCATGAAAATAAATAAAAAAGGTAACAACACAGTGCTGAGTACTGCTTGGTGCTTCCTGATAGGTGCGCCGGGAAGGCCTCACTATGGAGGTGACGCTGGAGTTGAGACACGAATGGTAATCAGGACCCAGCAAGAGCGAAGGTGAGGAGGCAGAGTGGTCCAAGCAGAGAGCAAGGCAACAGCAAAGGCTGGGGGGGGTTGGGGTTGCGGGGTGGGGGGGGACAACATGGCCTGAGAAGCACATTACATCCATTCAGGGATTCAGGAGTCAGACATCAGGTTAAAAAGTTGAAGCAAAACATCCCTCCCTCTCTGTGTTGGCAGATACTGGGGGTGGGGTGTCCTCCTGGACCTGCCCTCAGGAGGAGGAATTACTCATCTGATTAAGTCAGATTCCGGGGTCCTGATTGGTCCTTGGAGGTGATGAGGGTAATGTTTCTTCAAAGTCTCAAACTGCACAGTGGGGGGGGGGGCTTAGGAGGAGCCTCCCCCCGCCGCACCCCCCCTCAGGGTCCCCTTCAGAGGAAGCAACTGCCCTGGAGGAATCCAGGCTCAGGTTTGAGACCCCAGGGAAACACAAATTTGGATTGCCACGTGAAATTTCCTGATTTCTAAATGTTAACGACAAATTCAAAAAGATTTTTGTTTTGTTTTTTACAAAAATATATATATGTCATTGATTTCAGAGAGGAAGGGGGAGAGAGAGAGAGAGAGAGAGAGAGAGAGAGAGAATTCAATGATGAGGGAGAATCATCAATAGGCCCAGCCCTTCTAGATAAACCTGGAATCCTAGCTTCCCAGGAAAGGGGCACAAAAATCTGGATCTTGCTCTAACCTTTGGAAGAACAGGTTAGAAATCTTTCCAGAAATCTGGGCGGCGAGGGAACATCTTGTGCTTCAAGCCCAGAGAAGCTGTAACTGCAGTGACCTGGGGCTGGCCCTCCCACATCAGATGGCCCTAGAGGTCCATGGTTCTGTGTGACCCAGGCATAGCTCACATTCCCTCTGCGCTGCAGTATCAGGACACAACGTGCACAGAGATAAGAGCTCAGCCTCTGGGGTCGAAGCTCTGGGCCCAAATCCTGACTGCCGTGCTGATGGCCCAGGGCAAGTTCCTTCCCCACTCCGGGCCTCACATTTCTCATCTATAAAATGGGTGCAAGAAAAAAGCCGTTCCCCCCCACACACACACTTGGGGGCTGTTGCAACAACTGAGTGGACGAATGCTTGATGTAAATGCATGATGTAAATGACCCCAAGGTGGGCTTAGTAGCTGGACAAGTGGCATTAGCATCATCTCACCCATAACCCCATTTTTTATGTGTGTTAATCCTCACCTGAGGATATTTTTCCATTGATGTTTAGGGAGAGTGGAAGAGGGAAAGGCAGAGAGAAACATCCATGTAAGAGAAACACATCATTCGGCTGCCTCCTGCACGAGCCCCGACCAGGGCCCCTGCCCGGGAGGAGCCTGCAACCGAAGTATGTGACCTTGACTGGAATCGAACCCTGGACCCTGCCGTCCGCAGGCCGACGCTCTGTCCACTGAGCCAAACCGGCTAGGGCCAAAACCCCATTATACAGAGGAGAAAACAGGCTCGAGCCAGTGATGCAAATTGCCAAGGCCACACAGGTAAAGAGCAGTGATGTCACCAGCCTACCCAGGTTTGTTTGAGTCCAGAAGCCAAAGTCTTAACCTCTCTAAAGTTAGAGGGTTTTGGGTTCGAGTCCCAACTCTGCCCTTTGCAGTCACAGGAGCTTGAGCTATTCCCTTTTATCCCTGGTCTCGTTTTTGCCTCATCTAACTACATGACAATCTGCCCATGACACAGGAAGTGCCTCGCACACTGCCCAGGACGGACATGTATGTGGCCAGCAATGGAGGCTGCCATAATCATCAGAAGCAAGTTGCTTAACTCTCTGTGCCTCCGTTTCTCTATCCAAAAAATAGGGCTAATAGCAGTCTCATCTCATTGGGGTGGTCGAAAGGAATAAATGAGTTACTATGGACTAAGCCTTAGCACAATGCCTGCCCTTATTATTATTATTATATATTTTTTTGCCCAGAGAGGAAGGGAGAGGGAGAGACAGATAGAAACATCAGTGACGAGAGAGAACTATTGATTGGCTGCCCCCTGCATGCCCCCCACTGGAGATCGAGCCCGCAACTGGAATCTAACCCAGGACCTTTCAGTCTGCAGGCCGATGCTCTATCCACTGAGTCAAACTGGCTATGGCACTTGGTATTATTTTTAAAGTTCTGAAACCTATTGTAGACCAGCATGAGACTACGGGGGACCCCAGTCCCCCCACTGGCCGTAGCTCCAGGCATTGCCCTTACTGCCAGTCAGCTATTATTAGGCCCAGAGTCCTCATCTTAAATCCAGATGCGGAGCGAGAGGGGCAGGCAGGCCCGGGCCAGGCTGGTGGAGGGCTGGGAACACTGCTGGAAGGCTGGTTTGGGTTTGGGCCCCACCCTGCCTGCAGCCGGTCCAAGCTGCCACGTCTGCACTTGGCTCTGAGGTCTGCACCAAGCCCGCCTCCCACCATGGCCGCCTCCTCGGGAAGGTTAGCAGTGTTTCCACAGCCTCAGCATTTTTCTTCCCGCCCCAGGGAAGCCAGGCCTGTGTGGAAACTCTGAACTGGACACTGCACGCCTCTGCAGCCTGCAAAGGGGCCGTGCACCCTCTCGACCACTGGGGAAGGGTCCACACAGCTGGGTTCAAGTCACAGTTCTACCGGCAACATGCTGTGTCAACTTGAACGAGTGACATTTTTTTCTCTGAGTCTTTTCTTTTTTGATTTCAGAGAGGAAGGGAGAGGGAGAGAGAAGTAGAAACATCAATGATGAGAGAGAATCATGGATCGGCTGCCTCCTGCATGCCCCACACTGGAGATTGAGCCCACAACCTGGGCATGTGCCCTGACTGGGAATGGAACCATGACCTCCTAGTTCATAGGTCAACACTCAACCACTGAGTCACAGCGGCCAGACTGAGCCTTTTCTTTATCTGTAAAATGGATATAATCATAGCACCTACCTCACAGGGCTGTGGTGATGATGCAGTGAGTGAGTGGCACATAGTAGGCACTCAGTATGTGCCGGTTATTGCCACTTCATGGGTCCTGAGGGGAAAACAAGGGATTTAGGAAACTGGGGACCTGGAGTACAGAGTGGCTCCACCCCTATGTCTGTGCGACCTTGAAGCCTGTGCCCGAGAAGGCAGGGACTCAGAGTACCTATTCGGACCACAAAGTGAGCATCTAGGACTCTATGGCACCAAGAT
The DNA here is from genome assembly GCA_004026665.1 of Murina feae. NCBI lineage: Eukaryota > Metazoa > Chordata > Mammalia > Chiroptera > Vespertilionidae > Murina > Murina feae. The sequence continues at coordinate 14,458 of PVJC01003076.1, forward strand.
CCCGCTTCTGTGCTCACAAGTTCGATTCCTGGTCAGGGCACATGCTTGGGTTGCAGGCTCCATCCCCAGTGTGGGGCCTGCAGGAGGCAGACAATAGTGATTCTCTCATCATTGATATTTCTCTCTCTCTCTCCCTCTCCCTTCCTCTCTGAAATCAATTAAAAAATGTTTTTAAAAAGAAATATGACAAGGTCCCAAATGGTAGAAGGCAGAGTACAGTGGTTAAGGCCCAGGGTTCTGGGTTCAAATTCTCTGTGAGGTGCTGGTGTGGCTTGGTCTCACTGAACCTATATTCTCATTTATATAATGACAGTCCTACCTCAAAGGGCTCACGCTGCGAGGGTCATGATAATAACAAACAGCCACTCATATAGTAGAAGCGTGACCTGGAGCCAAGTTCCAACCCAATGCACAGCAATTACACGGGGCCCCTGCCGTGAGTCTAGATGACATCAGGCATCAGGGAACCCCCAGAAGTCATGAAAAATCCGGCCCGGCCCGTCAGAACCCTGTCCTGCGTCCAAGAGGGTGATCTCCTGGGGTTCATCACAGCTCAGTGGGCGTCTCAATCCCCTAAGGTCTTCTTCCCGGGGCCCACTGGCCCCCGAGTTTCCTACACTGAAGAGCCACTCTGGCCTCGGCTGAATAGCTCAGTTGGTTAGAGCATTGACCAGATACTCCAAGGTTGTGGGTTCGATTCCTGGTCAGGGCACATGCAAGAATCAACCAACAAATGCATAAGCAAGTGGAATAACAAATGGATGTTTCTCTCTCTCTCTCTCTCTCTCTCTCTCAAAAAAAAAAAAAAAAATGCCTAATCATTGCTTTCCCATCCCTCAGCACATGGGGCCAGGCCCCTTCTCCTCCGAGGCAGGAAGTTTATCTGGCACTGTCACTCAGAGAGCACAGCAGCTGGATGACATCATGGGGGAGACTGCCTCGCCAAACTGGTTTTCCAAACAGGTCTCCAGCCCACTCTTCCTGTGATGGGGAAGGTCAAAGCCCATGGATCCAGCCAACCCCAACAAGAACCAATTCTTCTCCGCTAGACACCCCCTGCTCCTGCCTCACCTACCGGAGTTTTCCCCAACCAAGTCCTCACAGTCCTACCTCCCTTCCTTCGCTCATGTTGTTCCCTTCTCCATGCTGCCTTTCCCCACGCCCTCAGCCGCCAAACAGCAAGTGAGGGCTTTGCTCTTCACACCATTTAGACTTCACACACCACGTCTCCCCATTCTGCCACTAGGCTATGAGACCCCAACAGCAGGACCAACCCGGGTCCACTTCTAGCCCCTCCCACCCTCCCAGTGCCCAGCAGCCCTTGGACTCCCTCATAGGCCTAAGGTCTTGGCCTTGGCTGTCCTCACAGCCACTTGTGAGCACATCCCAAGCTGGGGTCTCCCAGACAGTCCTGGGATGTTTTTAAATGTTTTTCTTTTTTTAAAAATTGATTTCACAGAGGAAGGGAGAGGGCGAGATAGAAACATCAATGATGAGAGAGAATCATTGGTCGGCTGCCTCCTACATGCCCCACACTGGGGATGGAGCCCACAACCCAGGCATGTGCCCTGACCGGGTATCGAACCCTGACCTCCTGGTTCATAGGTCAACACTCAACCACTGAGCCACGCTGGCCGGGCCAGTCTTGGAATTTTAAGGTGTCTAGTCTGGCAGGAACGCCTTAGAGAGTTGAGGCCACAATTGTCCCATTGTGAAGACGAGGCAACTAGGGTTTCCTGAGGACCAATACTTAGCCCAGGGTGCACCCAGGGCTAAGATTCGTCACCCCTCCTGAGTCCTGACCCCAGGCCTGGGCTTTCCCCACAGAATCTTGGCTGGGGGGAATGGGAGGTGGGGGACGAGAGGGGTGGAGGGTAGAGCTCATAGGGTGATTCAGGGATCTGGCACTGCTGGCCTGGTACAATGTTTATTCTCAAACTCAGGCACTGGAGCAAAATATTACCCTTGGCCCCCTGAGCTGCTCCAGCTACCCCCCCACACACTCTGCCAAGTCCTAGGTTGGACCTGGAGGAATCCAGACCCTTCCTGTTACACCCCCAACCCCCGGGAGGACCTGATGTGGGCCAGTCCAATTCCCTCATTTTACAGATGGGCAGACTGAGGCCCAGGCCCCCGAAATGCCCATATGTTCACCCTGCTCACCTGGTATTCAGGGCACATCACAGATAGAACCACCCCATCTCCATTTTCTGCTCCAATTACATGCAAACCTCCCGGCTTCTACTCACGCTGGTCACAAATGCCCTTCCATGCCTTTCCCCCCTCTATTCTGTGGGGTGGATTTCTTTTCATCCTTCCTCAAGGGTCAGTTTGCACATCACCTCCTCCGAGGAGTCTTCCAGGATTCCCCCTATCCTAGAGGCAGCAAGGTGGAGGAAAGGGACTTGGACATGGGCAGAATGCCACTCGAGTTTGAATGCCATTTTACCAGGCCAAGGCGCCCTCACCTCCCAGAGCTTCTTCAGCTTCCTCCTGTAGAATCCGGGTCCACTTAAAAGAGGGCAAACCCTGTGTCTGACACGCAGCAAGTGCTCAGGAAGCGCCAGGACCCTCCTCTCAGGATGTTTACGCGTCCCGGGCCGCGGCCCGATGCTTCCCCAGCTGCGCAGGGAGCTGCCCTTTGATCTTTATTTCCCCGTCAACACCATCCCGCCCCACCCCTTGCCGGGAGGAAGGGAATAGGCAGGCAGCTAGGAGGACCCCAGCCCTGAGGGCTTAAGGTACCGAGAATTCTAGAACCTGGGTCAGACCCAACCAGTGCGGACTCAGACTCACCTGTGCGGTTCCTCCCAGCTTCGCGGGGGGGCGGGGCTAGCAAGAAGCAGGCCATTCATTGGAGCCTGGCGCTGCCACTCAGGCAGGGCGGAGACTCGCGGGCAGGTGTGCCCCGCCCAAGGGGGGCTGTGCCAACGGGCGTGCGAGGTTTGAAGTAAGACCGAGTTGGCCTTGGAGGGCGCTGACTCATTCTACCAGGAGAGATGGCATCTGGGTCACGCAGAGAGGGTCTAGACGGGACCTGCCCAGGGGGAGGGGCCTGGCAGTCTAGCCTCCAAACTGGGCTGTATGCTCCCTCTCCGGTGGAACCTGAACAAGTCCACGCCCCTCTCAGCGCCTTGGTTTTTCCATGGGTAAAAAGGAGCCACCTGGCAAGGATGTGGGCATGAAATAGGATACCTTCCAAGGAGTATCAGAGCCCCAGCTGGTTTGGCTCAGTGGATAGAGCATCGGCCTGCGGACTCAATTCCTAGTCAGGGCACGTACCTGGACTGTGGGCTCCATCCCCAGGGTGGGGCGTGCAGTAGGCCGCCAATCAATGATGCTTTCTCATCACTGATGTTTCTCTCTCACTCTCCCTTCCTCTCTGAAATCAATTTAAAAAATATATATTTTCAATGAAAAAAATTAAATAAGTGAGTTGAGCTTCCGGTCTTAGGTGCTTCAGGAGCCGCAGACTTGGGTGCAGATGTGGCCAAGTCTGAGAATCACACCACACAAAACCAGTCCCCAGAATGGCAGAGAGATGGCATCAAGAAACCCCGATCACAAAGATTCGAATCTCTCAATCAGGCAGACCCCAGGCTCCTGAGGAACCTGTGCTGCGCCGAGAAGCACAAGAAGGGCCTGAGGCAGATGCAGGCCAGCCAGGCCACGGCCATGAGCACATGAGCCGAGGCTACCAAGGGCCTCGTCAAGCCCAAGGAGATCTGCAGCCGTGAGCTCGGTGGACTTGGCTACATGGCTCGCCCCAAGCTTGGGAAACGCTGGTGCCCGCATCGCCAACGGTCTCAGGCTCTGCAGGCCCAAGCCAAGGCCGAAACCAAGCCCCAGGCTGCGGGTGTGGCTGCAGCTCAGGCTCAGGCGTGGGGACAGAAGGACTGATGTGACCCCTGGGCTGCTGTCTGCACGGAACTGGTGTCCTCCTGTGCTATTTGTACAAATAAACCCAAGGCAGGATCGTCCTAAAAAAAAATAAATAATAAAAGTAAAAAAAATGAGGTGGTAACTAGTATTGTTTTTATTTGACAGACAGGACTCCTTTTGGTCTCCATGGAGACCTGTGGGAGGCTCCGGAGCCTCCAACAAGGGCGATGGGGCGGCTTTCTTTCCCCAGATGGGGCTTTCTTTGGGTCCCCTGGACACGTTGGCTTTCTCTGGGCCTCAATTTCCTCCATTTGTTGAATGAGAGTCTGAACTCCATATTCCCAATTTTGGGGGGCTCCAACGCTGAAAGAGGCAGATCCTGGGAGGGCTTGGGAGGGAGAAGCATGGCCGATGAGGGCAATGTCTGCGCAAAGATGTGGCTGCCGAGAGAGGGTTGCTGTGTGACCGATCCTGCTCCACCTGCGGAGGTCCCTGAGGTGCGCCAACACAGGGTCAAGATGCCGCCGATTACGCAGTCGCTCCTCGGAGGTGGCCCCGACCAGGTGTCCCCGCGAAAGCAGCCGTGGGGCGGCGGCCAAACCGCGCCACCGACGCGAGGAGGGGGCGGAGTCCAGGGCGGGGACGTGGTCTCGGGAACAAAGAGGAGGGCTGCCCCGACGGCTCCGGGACGCGGGCGATCGATCCCGCGCCACTTACCCCGGCGTCGGGCGCCCTCCTGGACTTGGGCGCAAAGCTGCGTCCTCGCGCAGATGCCCCCGCGACCAGCCAGGCCCCGGCGGTCGCGGTCCCACGACCACCACCCCCTACGATCCTGGCCCGCGAGGGGCGTGGCCGGCAAATTGAATTCCCCCAATGGGGCACGAGGGTGGGCGGGACCCTCCCCGGGATTGGCTGGCGCGGCGCGGCGGGGCGGGGCTGGGCGGGCTGCGGGCTCGGCTGGACAGACAGCCCTCGCAGAGTCTGGAGGACGGTTGCGGTGCGGGCCTGGGATCGCAGGCGTCACGCCTTCCGCCTGACCCGTCCCGAGTCCATCTGTCGGGCCCCGAGCCTCCTCGCCGGAGCCCGCGCGCGCCTGGCGAGCCGGACGGAGAGGTGGGTGTGCGGACCTCCGGGTGCCGGCATGGAACCGGGGTACCTGGGCGTGGGCTCTGGGACTCTGAGACCTGGGAGCCCCCACCCGTCCGCGGGGGTTCGAAACCCTGAGATAAGGTTCGGAGGCCAGGAGTCTCCGCCACCTCCACGGGAGCCTGCCACGGGGCGAGGGGGTGCAGACACTCCGGGGAAGTTCCCACATTCCTCCGAGGTCTCCCCCAATCGCCAGGAACCCCAAAAGTGTGCGACAGAGAGCCCTGGGACTGGTGGGGACAGCACCCTGGAAGCCGTAGGTTACGATTAGGGACCCCTGTCCTCAGAGGCCATGGGGCAGGGGGACTCAGAGTGTCCACAGAACCTAAATCTGGTGATGGGTGAGTGACACTCTTGGGGGTGCGGGGTTTACCCCAAGGTAGGCAGATAAGAAGCAAGGACTCCCGCAGAGGGAGGGTGTCAGGCTGACATCTGTGGGAGCCGAAGGGATGGGAAAAGCTAGCAGCAACTTGAACCGGCAGGGTCCAACGGAACCAAAAGTGTTGATTAGGACCCTGCTCACCACCCCCAGACCCCGTTTGCCGGATTGGGTGACTCAACAAGTGACTGTTCTGGGGACTCGGAAGGTTGAGTGAGGGATGAATCAACAAAATGGGGAAATCCTGGAGCCATTTCGGTCCCCATACATTAACTAAGCACCAGGCTGTGGACCCTCCGATGCCAGAAAAACATTGGGGCTGCAGGAGGGAGGAATGAGCTGCCCTGAGAGGCTGGGCCAGGATGTAGGGGCCCTTTTGATGGGTAATGACGGGGCAGAAGGGGGCTGTCCTGAGTCCCTGGGAGGCACTTTGGAAGGGGTCTTCAAAAGCCAGAGGTGGCTCAGATTTTCCCCCTACCCTCTGGGTCTTTGGGATCCTCTTCTCCCCCACCCCCGGGCAAATCCTGGGTCCCCTCTAATCCTCAGTTTGTCTAAATCCAGAGGTTGGACGGGTCAGTTTTTTAAGACCCTTCCGGCTAGGGAATTGGATTATAAGTGTGTGAATTTAGCAAAAGGAGCTGGGTGCCTGGACCCCTTGCTTCAGGGCAGGGGGAGGGCAGAAAGGGTAGGCATGGAGTAGGGTGTTTACAGAGGGCTGTCCTTGGGAATTGAAAGACAGGGTGTTACCCTCAAAGCCTAAGTCACTTAAGGGAATGAGAGTGGCAGTAGCAGGGAGGACTTGGATATGGGCTCAGACCACAGCCAGAGGCTGAGCTTTTGGGGGGTAGTGGAGCTGGGCAGGCCCTGGGGATGGGTGGGTCCAACAGGAAACTGTGGAGTCTGGCGAGCACCCCCTGGTGGTGATCACAGCTTGGGTGGGCCTTGCTGGGGCCCAGCTTCTCAATCTAATACCCTACCCTAGGGCGGAGGGAACTCCCAACCAGAAGCCACATCACAGGTAGCAAGGATAGGACAGCAATGAATGATCATGGGTAAGAGGAGAAACTGAGGCACTGGAAGAGGCCCCCGCAGGCCTGACTTATGTCTGTCCCCTGCAGAATTCCCTGAGCTGGTGTTAGGTGCCACGGGCACTGAGGATCTCACCAGGAGGGACACACTGAGCTAGAGGCCAGCAAGATGGCGGACGAGGCCTTAGCTGGGCTGGATGAGGGAGCCCTGCGGAAGCTGGTAAGTGGCCCCATCGTCCCCAATGTGAGGCCAGAGAGGCAGGACCTACTAGGCTACCTCTCAGCGAACAAGAGGAGGTAATGGGGAAGGGGGAGGAGGAGGAGGGCTCACTGCAACAGGGCTAGGCCTGTTCCACATGGTTGATGCAGAGGCCCCTGTGGCATATGCCTGTCCGTGCCAGGTGCTGAGGCCTGATCCTGCCCAGCCCCCCACTGCTACCACCTGTTTAAACAGTAACTTGCTCAGGACTCACCCATTTGCCGCCACAAGTGTGGGGAGACTAGATGGGGCTCTTCCTGGCAACAACCTGGGCAGTGCCCACCCTTGGACGCTGGCCCCATGATAACAGTAGCAGAAGTGATTAATAATGCCAGGGCACAGCAGGGGCAGGCTGGGTGCTGGGCACATCATCTCCCAGAATGGACACAGCAACTCTGAGAGCAAAGAGGACTCTGCCTCAGATAAGTGAAATCACCCGCCCAAAGGCACCCAGCTGGGGAGAGGGTGTGCCAGGACCCAAACAAACCTCAAAGGGGACCATGAAGAACCCAGAGTCCTGAGCCTTAAGAGCTGTGACTTCTAGTCTGTCATTTTCCCACTCTGAGCCTCAGTTTCTTTACCTATAAAATGGGAGGGGGGAATGTGTGTGAACCTAATATCTAGATCTAAGAGTTGGCATGGGGATGGAGTGAGGTATGAGTCCAGATCTTGAGGCAGAAGGGTCCAATCTATCCCCTTTCTCCAGCTTCTCCCGAGTACCCTAACCCCTGCCCCCCGCCCCCCCCCCAGGGCAGGCATGTGCCCACCAGCAAGGGCAGAGAGCAGCTGAACTGGATGAAGGACCAGAGCCCCATCCCTCCAGCCCCTAACCCTTGTCCAGGGAAGAAATTAAAGATTTACCTCCTCAGGGAGGAGGCAGGTGACCCACCCCACTCCTTTACTATCATTCCTCTGGAAGCAGGGGATGGAGTCACAGCCCAACCCAGCCACCGGGCAGTGCCCAGCCGCTGCCAGGATCTACCAAGGCCTGTGTGTCCTCTGACCAGCAAACACCTTAGCCTCTCCAGGTGTTTGCCTGCGCCGCTGCCTGCCGCGTGCAGCCTGGAGGGGATGGGCTGGGTTTCCAAAGGTCAGTTCGACCTCCAATCACTTGGGGAAGTCGCAATCCTCATGGAGGTCGTAGAGGCTGAGCCTCGCAGAGGGAAATCCAGGTCCCCGCGCCCCTCCGCCCCTAGGGGTTCCCTCGGAGACTGGGGCTTCTCCAGCCCAAGGCCACCCCTCGAGCCGCGTGGGATGTGGGCGCCGGAAGAGTTTCAGGGAAGCCGCCGCGTGGCTGAAGCCGGCCCGGCCCGCCCCGCCCCGGGAGGGGACTCCCAGGACCCCGCCCCGCACCCCCGCACCCCGCAGCCACCCGGGCCGGTCCCTGCACCGCGGGGCGCGCGCCTCAGCTCCTCCCCGCGGGTCCCGTCCGCGCGCCCGCCCGGCCTCGGCAGCCTCGTGGCAGGAACGGGGGCGTCCCGAGCCGGACTCCTCCCCGCCGCCCGGGCCTTGTAAGGGAAAGCTGGCCCCCGGCCCGGCGTCGGGCCCATTCGGGGACCCGGGAGCCGCTTCCGGCTTCGGCTCCCGCACATTCCTGCGGCCGGGTGGGGGCACCTAAGGACGCCGCGGTCTCGGGTTCGAGCTTGGACTCCGACACTCACTCACGGCGGGGAGGCCTGGGGGAGCTGCTTGCATTCTGTGAACCTCGGTTTCCTCCCTATGGCGGAGGCTGTGAGAGCAGCCGGGCCCTGCTGGTGTGGCTCAGTGGGTAGGGAGTCAGCCTGCAGCCTGAAGGGTCCCGGGTTCGATTCTGGTCAAGGGCATGAATCCCCAGACCCAGCTGGGGAGCGTGGGGGAGGCAGCCAGTCCATGTGTCTCTCTCACATTGATGTTTCTCTCTCTTTCCCCCTCCTTTCCACTCTCTCCCCCCAAAAAAGAAAATCAATGGAAAACGTCCCCTCTGGGGCGGGGCGTGAGGCCAGATGGAGGCGGGGCCTTGGGAGGGTCGGCGGCTCGGGAGTCTGCGGGCCTCCAACGCCCCCTGGCGAGGCCTCGCTCCACTGCCAGCGGGTCCCCAATGGGAATGAAGGGAGGCCTGGCAGGTCTCCTCCTCCCGTGCTGGTGGGGAGACGCCAGAGCCTGTGGGATGCCCCCAGCGGCGAGGGCAGCAAGTACCCAGCGGCTCTACCCCCCTCCCCAGGAGGAAGCGCCCTCCTTCCTCCCCGGAGAATTTCACTGGGCAGTTTCGGAAGCCACCCCATCCCTTTCCCCTTCCCCCTGGTGGACAATGGCGCTTTGTACTTCCTTCCCTCCTCCCACGGCCTCCTGCACACACAGCAGTGGGGCCAGAGGCGCCTCTGATGCAGGACACGCAGCAGGGACACTGTGGGCGGATCTTGGCCTCCAGGCGCAAAGGAAGGGTCGTCCTGTCGGAGGGTGGCCGGTGGAATGAAGCTGTTCATCCCCAGCCCTGCCCTACCCACCTGGGGGCTCAAACGGAGGCCCCCGTTCTCCAGATGAGGACACTGACGTTCTCCAGATGAGGACACTGACGCTCCCAGGGTTGCAGAGGTGGCCAAGTTTGGGCTTTTTTTCAGGGACAAAACCCACCTCTGGAGTTCAGGGGCTTGGGAAGCTGACCCAGAAGACAAAGGGCTAGTCACTGGGAGGCCTGGGTCAGCTCTTCTCTGGCCCCATCTCCAAGTGGACCCCAGAGGGCTCTGTGCCTGAGGCAAGGCCAGGACCGGCAGGTGGGACGGTGAGCTTCATTCTCCCTCCCTCTGCTATAGAAGCCCCTCCCCCTTAGACCTGTTATAGGTATATATCTAGTCCAGGCTAGAAGGGGACCCCAACACAGTGTCAAGGCCCTCAAGGTACCCTCGTGGCAGACAGACCCTAGCAACAGACCTATCCTCAGGCCAGGGCAGACCCTGGAGTCAGACCTGGATTCAAATTCTGGCTCAGATCATTTGACCATAAGCAAATCACTTCTCTTCCCCGAGCCTCGGTTTTCTCAAATGAAGTGTCAGGGTTTCTAGGCGTTTAGCACAGGATCCGGCACAGATTCTTCATAAATATTACTGATACCTTGGTATCTTGTACTCATGTGCCCGCAGTTCTCCCTCCTCCTAAGTGTCTGGGGGTAATGCTCACTGCAGCCGAAGCTATGTGGCAGGTGCAGGGGTGGGGAGCCTCGCTGTCCCCATCCCCACCCACTGCCCTGAGTGGGAGGCATTGTTCCATCTGGCACATGAGAAAACCAAGACACAGAGGTTAAGGACATGCCCCTGACCACCACGCCAGGACTAGACGGCTAGAGTCCGCTGGGAATTCCAGCCCGACCCTCCACAGATTCCCGGGAATGTGGAGCCTGAAGGAACCTGAAGTGACTCTGTCCCAGGGTTTCCCCTGCTCTGTTCAGATTGGGACAAGTGAGCTCATGGCTCAGTTGGGCCAACCCCCACTCCCTGCTAAAACCTCCCCCCCACACTCCATCTGGCTCCCCCATGGAGCAGGAAGGCATGACCAAGGAGGAGGCTAGGAAGGAAGGTGGGTAGAGGGCCCTACTCCTGAGTGACTTGGGTGTGGGGGCAGAGGAAATCACCTTGACTGTACTCGCTCCCATCTGGCTCAGACCCACACTGGAGGCTTATCTCTGCCATTATCTTCCTGGGGGCCCTGGAGCTGTCCTCTCTCCCCTGAGCCACAGAAGCACCGTGGGGTGCGGGGAGAGGCCACAGGATTGGCTGACTCCCCAGAGAAGGTGCCCTTTCCTAGACCTGGTTAGACCAGCCACCCCAACTTCCCAGGGACTGAGAGGCTCAGGAACCTGTGGGAACACCTGTCCTCCATGGACACCCTGGGTGAACCCTAGTGCATGCACTGGGGGTTGGCCCTCCCACCCTGGGCCCTTTCAATGGTGGCTAGGCCTGGCCAGTGCAGGGAAAACAATAGCCCTGCCTCAGTTTCCCCATCTGTCCAACGTGGGTGAGGCTGCCACCCCCCAGCAGGGCTGTGGTACTTTGGAGCTAGACAATGGGAGTTTCTCTTGCTCAGCTGACTGAATCAACCTTTCTTCCCCAGGGACACTGTAGGGGCCCAGAGGATGGCCTCTTCTTCCTCCTCCTCTTCCCATAATTCCCTGGCTCTCAGGGGTTTGATGAGTAGCTCTGAGAGGCAGGAGGCAAAGGAAGGAGTGCCTGGCTTAGACCTGGCACAGGTGGACAATCGCTGGCTGCCCACTCTGTGAATCATGGCGGGCTGTCCAAAAGCGCAGGCTTCGCAAGCTAGGCCTTTCCCAGACATGCTGGGTGGGTGGGCGAGCGGGCACGTGACAGGCCTGGGGCAGAGGGTGTGGAGACAGATCACTCATTGTGCCACAGGCCGAGCCGTGGGCAAATGGTGCCCGCCCTCCGCCCCTGGCAGCCAAAATGACCTGCCCTCGCCCCGCCTGCCTACAGTTGGAGGTCACCCTGGATCTGGCAGAACGACGGCGCATCCGCTCGGCCATCCGGGAGCTGCAGCGGCAGGAGTTAGAGCGAGAGGAGGGGGCCCTGGCGTCCAAACGCTTCCGTGCTGAGCGGCAGGACAACAAGGAGAACTGGCTGCAGTGAGTGTGTGTGTGTGGGGGGGGCGTGGACATGCAGGTGCAGGAAGCATGTGCCAGGGCTCAGCTCAGGTTGTGCAGGCCGCACAGCACAGGTGTGTCTGCTGACTATCTGGGTGTGCACATGGCAGTATAGGTGGAGCACACAGGGATGTTTGTGGGCATGGACCACATGCCAGTCACAGTGTCCTGGCCACGCCCATGTGGACAGCATGTCTCTGTGTGTGTGATGTTAGTGCTCACATCTGTGCCTGCATGCACCAGCGTGTAGCCAGAGGGTTTTCACTGCTCCATGTCCCTCTGCCAAGGTTCTGGGTACCCTGTCCCGGCCCCTGCCCTCAGCCCACACCCTCCATGACCTGGCCAAGGCCGCGGGAGTTATAGGCCTGATATCCCTGCAGCTCTCAGCAGCAAGAGGCCGAGCAGCGGGCTGCTCTGGCGCAGCTAGCAGGGCGGCTGGAGTCCATGAACGATGTGGAGGAGCTGACTGTGCTGGTGAGGCCCAGGCCAGGGCAGGGGCTTGGGCTGGGGGCAGGGCAGGGGAAGCCCTGGACTTTGCGGCCCAATCCCTGTGGCCCACCTCTCACCCCCAGCTGCGAGGGGCTGGTGAGTATGAGGAACGCAAGCTGATCCGGGCTGCCATCCGCCGGGTCCGGGCCCAGGAGATTGAAGGTACATGCTCACCCTGGCTCCACCCCCGCCCCTGCTGCCCATTGCACCATCCGGCCACTCACCTGAGAGCTTCCCTATCTCTCTCAGCGGCCACCTTGGCTGGGAGGTTGTGCGGTGGGCGTTCCAACTGTGGCTCAAGAGAGGACAGCAAGGGGCAGGCAGCACAGAGGCTGGAGCCGTGTGAGGTAAGAGGTGGCTGAAGAGTGGGGAGGGCCCAGGGTCCTGTGCCCGCAGATGCCAATAGTACTTGACTGAAAAGGCCCCCAGCAGTGTTTGGGGGACACTAGGGGCCTATCTCAGGGCTCTGCCCACTCTCCCAGGCACCCTCTGGCCATATGTCCTCCCACTTCCCAGTTGTGTATACCCAGGCCTTCCCCCCAAAGCCAGCCTGCCCGCACTGCTCCCAAGTTCCTGTCCGTCTCCCATTACCACCCTCGGTGACCTCCCTGCTGGCCTTCCACCCTCACATCAGCCATTCGGCCTTCACTCAGTACACAGGGGGCCTCCCCAGCTAAAACCTATCTTGCAGCTGCCCCTCCCCCTCCAGGCAGCCCACATCCTTACCTTGGCTTATAGGGCCGGCATCTCGGGCCCGAGCTGACTCACGGAGCACTGTTCACAGAGTGGACTCTGTTCTCCAGGGAGTGTGGGGGAGAGGTCAGGCCATGAAGGTCCCCTAAGTGGCCAACAGAGGCGGCTGGGTCCCTGGCAGGACACCCACCCTCTCCCCCTGACTAACGAGGCGGAGGCCAGTGTTCAGGGACCTGCACTCCAGGGGTCGATTGAGTCTCGGAGTCCCCAGAAGGTCTCCTGCCGTCCCCACCCCCTAGCATTTGGATCTGTGCTCTCTGAACTGCTCGCGACTAGGCAACACCAAGATGTTGGGAAGGAGGGTCAGGGCTGCCCATAGCGTGCCAGTGCCCACGCTGGTGCCAGTGGGTCTGCAGGAAGCCGTGCCCAGCTCCTCTGCTTTGCATGCCCTGCCCTGAGCCTTGGCTGCATCCTGTGGGTCCTCCGCAGGTGCCAGAGCCAGAGGAACGGGGGCAGCAGGCAGAGGTCCCAGAGCCACCCCCCGAAGTCACCAGTCGGGATGTGACCACAGTGACACTCCTGCTGCAGGTGCCACCTGGGAGCACATCCAGCTCACCTGCCTCACCTGACAATTCCCCCCCCACTGCCTCTCCTGAGCCTCCACTGGAGCCTGCCAAGGCCCAGGGCCCTGCCGCTGAGGCTCTGTGTAGCCCCAAGCCACCCCCCAGCCCACCCAGGGCCACCAGCCCACCCAGGGCCGTGAGTCCTGAGCCTCAGGAGACTTCAGCCCCCCACAGCACTGAGAGACAGGAGGTCAACGAGGTGAGTCTGGATGACGGGGAGGGATGCCAGGCAGGTGAGCCCCTTGGTCTGGGAGTCAGGCCCTCCCCATGCTGTGTCTCCCCTACAGCTCCTGCCTGGCCCCACAGAGTCCCCTGCAGCCCAAGGCCCCATCAAAGACCCTTCCAGCACAAAGAGAGCAGGTGAGGGTCCCAGCAAGGGTAGCCACAAGCATCTGCTTTCCCTCTCCCTGGCCTCTCTTTCCCTGCCTGGGAAATGGGCTCTTGTGCCTAGACAGCTCCAGCCTCCTCAGGTCCAGGCAGTCCCTGACACTCCTCCCACTGCCCCTGGGGTGTCCCCACCCCCTCCCACCCATGGCCAGAGGCCTCCCTGCAGCCTTGAAAGGCAACGGGCCTCGGGCACATTCTTTTCCCCAATAAGGGAGTGCGCCCATCTCCCAGCTGCAGCGTGGGCAGTGCTGGCCAGAGGGGTGTCCTCCATCCCCATCTGCAGGGAGGGTCTGGGCACCCTTCCTCCAGCCCATGCCTGGCCCCAGCCCCCGGGAGTGTCCAAGTCATCCTGGGGTCAGTGCAGGAAGGGGAGGGGGGGTGTAAGAGAGGCAACTAAGTGGGGAGGCCAGGAGCTGTGGGAGGTGCAGGATGGGCTGGGGAGGATGGGGTGTAAGAAGGGGTTGGGAGGCTGCAGAAGTGCAGAGGAGAGGACTGTGAGAGGTGGACCCCCATCCTCTTTCCTTTCTCTCCCCCCCCCCCCCCCGTGGCTGCTGCCTCCTGATACTGCCAAACCTAGCTGGACCCCACCCCTGCCAACGCTCCGTGCTCAGCCCCCACCAGCCAGCCCAGAACCGAGGTATTGCCTGTTCCACTACCCCAGGCTCTGGGCAGTCCCTGTGCCACCCAGCCACTGACAGCCCTCTTGCCCCTTCTAGAGCCCACCCCTCTTGCCAGCGGACCTCCCTCATTCCAGCGGGCCGGCTCCGTGCGGGACCGCATGCGCAAGTTCACGTCTGATTCTCCTATGGCTCAGGATGGCCCACCTCGGGCAGCCCTAGGTCCCTCGACCCCCACGAGGCTCCCAGGCTCCTCCCACGTCAGCACCACCCCTGCCTCCTCCTCCAGCCGCTCCTCCACACGGAGCTCCAGCGATACCTCCTCCCGGTTCAGCAAAGAGCAGCGAGGAACAGCCCAGCCCCTGGCCCAGCTTCAGAGCTGCCCCCAGGAGGAGGGCCCCAGAGGGCGGGGCTTGGCTGCCAGGCCCCTTGAAAATGGAGCAGGGGGGGCCGTGGCCTGCTCAGAGGAGCCCGGTGCCCTGCTGCCCGTGGCTGTCGGCACTGCTGAGCCAGGGGCCAACATGAAGACGACATTCACCATTGAGATCAAGGATGGCCGTGGCCAGGCCCCCACGGGCCGGGTGCTGCTGCCCACCGGCAGCCAGAGGGCAGGTAGGCCTCCCCGCGGCTGGAGACGAGTGCCTACAGCTGCCCAGCCCTGCACCTCAGACAGGTGCTGCGGCCAGGGCTCAGGGTGTCTAGGGAGAGGGTTCTGGGAGCAAAGGGGACATCATCCACTGTGGCTGCCCATGTCCTCAATCCCCCCCCCCCATCTCTACAGTAGCCTCTCTCCCCTTCCAGAACTGACGCTGGGGCTGCGGGCGCCCCCCACCCTTCTCAGCACCAGCAGTGGGGGCAAGAGTACCATCACCCACATCAGCGGCCCTGGGACACCGGCCCGGCTGGGCACTGTCACTCATGTCACCAGCTTCAGCCATGCCTCTCCTGGGGGCCAAGGAGGCCGCAGCATTAAGGTGAGCTCCTCACCCCCCCACCATCACCAGCCACCTCTCAGAGACTGTTTCCAGGTCCAGGGCTGGAGGGTTCCTCTCTCTGCTCCTCTCCCATGGCACACGTGGGAAACTGAGGCCCAGAGAGAGAAGGCGGCTGCCCACAGGCCACAGCCAGTTGGTGGCCCAGCTGAGGGCAGACCCTAGCCTCTCACCCACTAGATGTCTCAGAAATGTGCTCTGTTTGCCTTAAACTTCCCACATGCTGAACTCTGATCCTTCCTCCAAAGTTGGTTGGTTCGTTCCTAATGAACAAATGGGGAAACTGAGGGGTAGGGAGCGTGGTACAGGCGTGGCCCCTCTTCCTGTGGCAGCTCCTACCCCACGCCGGACCTCAGCTCTGAGGTTCAGAGCTGCTCATCTGCTCATCCAAGATCAGCCTGGCCCCTTAGAAGATTGGAGACTAGCGATTAGCATCTGCGTCAACATTTCAGGGGGAGGGGTGCTGGGCAGAAGCATTGAGGGGGGACAGATAGGCAGGGGGGGCACCAGTCAGGTGAAGCAGCCACCTAGCAGGTGCCATGGGAATTGAATCCGTTGCACCCTTCCATTATTCATCCCCGAGCCCGGGATCAGCTGGCTGGGAGCTCAGCTAGGGAAGGAATCCCCAGCAGGCCACTTGGCTGCCCAAGTAGCGCCCTCTGTGCTGCACCGGGGACCGAGTGGGACTTTGGCGGAGGTGAGGTGGCTAAAGCCAGCTTTGGGCCTTCTCAGGGGTGACCGGGAGAGGGTGGGGGCGAGAAGGCAGCCTTCCCCCATAGAGCAAGGAGCAAGGAGGGCAGGGGAGGGGATGGCTGAGGCCCTTGGGGTGGATGGGACGTGTCACAGTGAGCCCTGGGTCTGATACCACCACCTCGCCTCAGTTTCCCCATCTAGAACCAAGGGAAAGCAGATAGCGCGCCTATCCTGTACTTGCTCAGTCCGTGGTGGATCCAAGTGCCTATTGCAGACAGAAGGCACCTGCTACAGCAGGTTGCTCAACATCCTGCCTCTGTGTTTCCCGCATCTGTTCAAGGCTTTCTAAAACAGCGTGGCATGAGGGCAAAGGGGTGCGAGCTCTGGAGTCCAGCAGACTGGATGCCCACAGCTAATGCAAATGGAGGCCCAGGCAGGCCCCTCCCTTGCTCTTTGCCTCAGCTCTCCTGTCCTCGGGCATCCTTCCCTGGCCATGCACACTTGCTAGGCTTCGGGTGTGATTCCTGCAGGGCCAGGGCCAGGCCTAGCGGTCCAACTGCTGAGGCAGCCGCCCCTCCCCCAGCCCCCTCCACAGGCAGCTCAGAATAGGTTTCTATTTGGGCTGCAGCCCCAGCTGGCGGGTGGAGGGCTGGGAGGCCAGCAGGGGCGGGGCAGGCCCACTGCCCTTGCCTTCGCCCTCAGACCAGCTGCAAAGACTCTGACATACCAGCCAGAGGCAGCAGCCCCAGCCACTGTCCCCATCGTCACCCCACCATAGAGCCCCCGCCAGCACCATGCCGGGGGTCCCGGGGCCTGCGTCTGAGCTGACCGCAGCCCTGGAGGAACGACTGAGCCGGGCCTTGGAGGAGCTGCGGGCAGTGGCTGAGGCAGGCCGGGTGGCAGTGACCCAGGCAGCCGAGGAAGCCGTCTCGGCCGTGGAGCCAGTGGCCCGGGCGACGGAAGAGCTGCGGGCAGAGACGGCAGCGCTGAGCCGGCGGCTGGATGCACTGGGCAGGCAGGTGGAAGTGCTGAGCCTGCGGCTTGGGGTCCCCCTCGTGCCCGACCTTGAGCCTGAGCTGGAGCCCAGTGAGCTGCTCCTGGCTGCCACCGACCCCGAGGCCCTGTTCCAGGCGGCCGAGGATGCTGGGACCCCGGTGGCCCACCCGCCTGCCTTCAGCACCCGCCGCCGCTCCTCTGCTGGTCCTGCCCACAGCAGCAGCCTCGTAAGTCCCTATGGGCCAGGGGTGGGGAGGCTCCAAGCCAGGCTCTGCTTCTGCTGAGTGACCTTAGGGGTGCCACCACCATCTCTGAGCCTCAGTTTACCTATCCATACAAGGGAATGAGGCACAAATGCTCTAAGACGGAGGCGAGAGGATATCGGGCTCCTGGCCCTGAGGCACTCGTGGCGGCTGCCCCGGCAGCCCCTGGCCAAGACCCAGCCCCCAGCTTCACCCCCACCTCCTGTCCCAGCCAGGCCGAGCCTCCCTGAAGCAGCTGCCACCTCAGCTCTCCTTACTCTACAGTAGACAGCAAGGTCCTGCCAGGAGGGGAGGGGCTGTGATCGCTGGGCTGGGGACTTGTGTGCAAGGGGCTAGGGAGATGCCCTAGGTTGAGGCTGGAGGCCCCGTAGAGGGTGGTTCCCAGTGGGTGGCAGAGAGGACTTGGTTCTGGGCAGCCCCAGGCAGACACCTGGTCGGGAGCCTCTGGGCCCTGGTCCAGCCTCCTTGGTGTGTATGGGGGGGTAAGTGTGGGGGTGGAATGTGCTGCCTGGGCATTGGCCCAGGAGTTCCCAGGCCTTGGAAACTGGCAGGACAGAGCACAGCCTGCCTAGGGCTGGCAATGAACCAGTAGAAAGAACTCAGGTTCAAGAATTAGGCTAGCTTCAGCTCAGACCCCTTGCTGCATTGCGCTCATGGACAAGTCATTCAGCTGCCCTGAGCCTGTTTTCCCTTGTGTTAAATAGGGACAGCAGCCCTCGCTGGTTTGGCTCAGTGGATAGAGCTTTGTCGATCTGCAGACTGAAGGGTCCTGGGTTCGATTCCGGTCAAGGGCACATGCCCAGGTGGTGGACTCCATCCCCAGTAGGGGGCCAAAATCCTGCAACAAGGCTCTCAGTGCCTCTTCCCTGAGCCTGACACCAACATGGCCATCCTTGGGTGGGCATCTGGCTGGCTGGGGTACGTCCAATGCTGTGCCCGCGGCCGCAGTGTCCGCGGGGGCCATGTTGGTTTCCGCCAGTCCCCTGCCTAACATCATGCCTCTCCCCACTCCCCAGATGGAACCAGCGCCAGCAGAGCCCCCCTCTGCTGCAGCGGAAGTGGCCAATGGTACTGAGCAGACCCAGGTGGACAAAACACCAGAGAGGCGGAGCCCACTGCGCACCGAGGAGCTCACAGCCATTGAGGATGAGGACATCCTGGACAAGATGGTACAGCTAGATCGGAGGGATGGAGGGGGGGCAGGGGCAGGGGCAGGGACCAGCAGGCACCAGGTGGGCAATGACCAGGGCTCTATCTGCAGCTGGATCAGACGACGGACTTCCAGGAGCGGAAGCTCATTCGGGCTGCGCTGCGTGAGCTCCGACAAAAGAAGAGAGGTAGATAGCTAGCTGCCCCACCGATCCAGCTGCTCTCGCCCCCAGCTTCTCCCTCACCCTGGAGTCCCTTCATGGACACACCAGCTCAGTAACTGCCCTACTCAGCTTCTTCTGTAGACCCGGCTATTCCTTGGCCTCCTTTCCCAGCTGCTCCCTTCCCTAGCTGCTTGTCTCCCACCCCATCTCTCCACAGTTCCTGTCCCTGACCAGTTTCTCTTCTCCTTCCTAGACCACATTACTCTCTCTCCCAGCTACACCTCCTTAGATCCAATTGCTTCTCCCAGTCCTGTCAACCACTCCTTCCCTGAATCCAGATACTCCTCCCAGCTGCTCCTTTCCCCTTAAGATCCATTGATGACCTTAGTCTCACTCCCACCCAGCGTCCCCTTCCCTGGGCAAAGCTACTACTTCCTCCACGAACCTAGCTACTACTTCCCTCAGATTCTCCATCCATTTGCTTCTCCAGACACTCTCAGTGACTCCCTCTCTGAATCTAGCTGCTTCCTCCACGGCCCACCGATGGCCACTCAGCCCCTGTCTCCACCCGCCGACTTCTTCTTAGTTACCCCCTTTGCCACCTTCTCTCCCACCCACTGTTACCCTGGATCAAATTGCTTCTCAGGTACCTCCCAATCTCTCCCTCCCTGTATCTAAATATTTCTTCCTCTAGCACTCACCTCCCGGTTAAGACCCATTTGAAGGCCCACTCAACTACGGCCCTCACCCAGGTTCTCCTTCCCTGGACTCTGCTCCTCCCTAGATCTAGATACTCCCTCCAGTTCCATAGGAACTCCCATTTTCGGATCTAAATACTCCTCCTGTGAGTTCAGCTCTTCCATATTCCCTTGTTTCTTCTTGAGCCCATCACCCCATCCCACACGCCCCCCACTCCCTGCCAATTATGGCTACTCCCTCACCCCTAGCCACTCCTTGTACCCCGTGTCTTCAGTATTTCTAACAAGTTGCCCTCTACCCCATTTTATGTGCCCTGCGTGCCCCTGCGCATGTGCTGTGTGGGTGATGGGTGGCCCTTCTGGGCATGCACGGGGCATCTCCCGCCCAGACCAGAGGGACAAGGAGCGGGAACGGCGGCTGCAGGAGGCACGGGCCCGGCCAGCGGAGGGCCGGGGCAATGTGGCCACCGAGACCACCACGCGGCACAGCCATCGGGCAGCCGATGGCTCAGCTGTCAGCACTGTCACCAAGACCGAGCGGCTCGTCCACTCCAGTAAGGAAGCAGTCGGGGCTCAGGGCGGGGGCACGCCTACCCCCTCCCCCCGGCCCCTGGGCCGCTCACATCCTTCCTCTTGTCCCTGCCCTTCCAGACGATGGCACGCGGACAGCCCGAACCACCACGGTGGAGTCGAGTTTCGTGAGGCGCTCGGAGAGTAAGGCCACCTGGCGACGCCCTGTGCCTACCGGCCCGCCCGCCTCCTCAGGCTCTTCCTCGAACTCTCTCTTCATATTTCTGTCTGTGTGTTTCTCTGTCCAGTTGTCACTTTCTCTTCTCTGCCTGTGGCTGCTGCCATTTCTCCCCCAGACCTCCACCCCATCTCTTCACCTCCAACCCGGGCCTCACCCTGCTCTTCTTCCCTTTTCTTGCAGATGGTGGTGGCAGCACCGTGGTACAAACCAAGACCTTTTCCTCCTCATCATCCAAGAAGATGGGCAGGTGAGCACGGGTACCCACTCCCAGACCTCAGAGAAGTCAGCACTGCAGGGACCTCACTGCACACCCATTCTACAGAGGGGTAGACTGAGGTGCTAGAAGGTCATAACGCTAGAGTAAGAATCAGATCACTTCTGCTTGCCTTGTAGTCTCACTAATCCTCAACTGCACTACAGGGGAGGCCAGAGACTCGTGTCCGGGTCACACAGCTCTGAGTGGCACCAATAGCGCTGAACCCTTAGAGAGACCTATCTGCCACACTGAGCTGCCTGGTGGTACTGCCACTTCCTGGTGTCTGCCGACCACATCGCACGTCACAGAGCACCTCTGTACCGAAGACCCGTGAGGGAGTAGGACCCCCCCTCTGTCTACGTTACAGAGATGTCAGCGCTGATAGAAAGCAGGGACAGGAATCAGGGTTCAGGCTAGGAACCAGAGGGGTCCAGGGACCGAGTCCGAGAAACCTGTGTCCCCCAGTTCCTGCGCTGCTCGCCAGGCCGTCTGACACTGAGGATGGAGTCCTCCGTTGCCTCATCACTAGTGTGAATGATAAGGTCCTTCTCTCCTCTTATAAAGATTTCAGTGGCACATAGGACAGACTCTATAGATGTGAGGTGTTTTTTTTTTTAACGCTCATCTGAGGATATTTTTTCCATTGATTTTTAGAGAGAATGGAAGGAGGAGAGAGAGAGAGAGGAGAGGGAGAGAGAGAAACACCAATGTGAGAGGGACACGTTGATTGGTTGCCTCCCGCATGCCCCCAACCAGGGCTGGGAGCCTGCACCCTAGGGACGTGCCCTTGCCAGAATAGAACTCGGGACCCTTCAGTCTGCAGGCAGACGTCATGAGCTGTTGTTGTTGTTACCATTACTATTATGCCGATCATCATTAGTTGATGGTGTCCAATATCTGAACTCACCTGGAACGTGACAATACGATCAGCCTTCTCCGAGAACTCCCTGGAGCCAAGTCTGTTGTAAAGAACTTGGCTCCCATCTTCTACTCTTCTGATCGTTTAGGCTTCCGTGTTCTCCTCTGTGAAATGGGTGTGATGGGGGAGGCCTCCCTTGCTGGCTGGCTTTGCCAGAAGAGATTGTAAGAGTGTAGGATGTGGCAGGCGACTTGGTGAGGCAGGTTTGAGGCTTGGGAGCACCCTAATAGTCGCCTTCCCATCCCCCAGTATCTTCGACCGTGAGGACGAGACCAGCCCGCGAACCAGCAGCCTGGCTGCGCTGGAGAAACGCCAGGCCGAGAAGAAGAAAGAGCTGATGAAGGCGCAGAGCCTCCCCAAGACCTCTGCCTCCCAGGCGCGCAAGGCCATGATTGAGAAGCTGGAAAAGGAGGGCGCAGGGGGGTGAGCAGCCGAGGACAGGGCCTGGGGGTGGGCCTAGTGACCACAGGGGTGGGGGATGGGCAGCGATCGGCGGGCCATAAACGGTGGTGGGAGGGGCCTGAAGGTCAAGAAAGGCAGAGCTGAGGCCCAGAGGGTGGGCGGACAGAAGCAGTCCCCCTGTAGTCATGTGATCCAGATCCCTGTAATACCCCTTCCTTCTCCCCCACCCCCCCACAGCAGCCCTGGCGGACCCCGCGCAGCGGTACAGCGCTCCACCAGCTTTGGGGTCCCCAACGCCAACAGCATCAAGCAGATGTTGCTGGACTGGTGCCGAGCTAAGACGCGTGGTTACGAGGTGAGCCTGCAGCTGGGCACCTGCCTCTTGGCAGAACCTTCTCACCGACCTGTACCCTTCGCAGCCATCGTGCTTGGCAGTGAAGATGGGACGCGCTCTCTCTAATGAGATGTGGAAACGAGCTCAAAGAGGGCACAAAACGTGCCCTAGATTCCAGAGTGGGTGACTGTCAGGGCCAGCCCTTGGGCTCCCCTCCTCCTTGCTCTCTCTGGGGCACTGGGCAAATTTCTATAAGTAAAGGAAGGAGGGATGGGGACATGGCCTTAGCTGGGTGGTGCTGGGCCTCTTGGTCCAGCTGTTCCTATAAGTAGCAGCCATGGGAGTTGACAGACTAAGCGGGAGGAGGTTCATGTTCCTACTGCTCACCTGCTGTGCAGCCTTGGACAAGCTGCAGGGCCTCTCTGATCTCTAATGCCAAAATCCTGGGGGTAGAAGGCCTCAGAGGGGATTGACCAGTCCTCCCACCGCCCCGTAGCACGTGGACATCCAGAACTTCTCCTCGAGTTGGAGCGACGGCATGGCCTTCTGTGCGCTGGTGCACAACTTCTTCCCCGAGGCCTTTGACTACGGGCAGCTCAGCCCGCAGAACCGGCGCCAGAACTTTGAGGTGGCCTTCTCCTCTGCCGAGTAAGTGTGGGCCTCAGCCCTGCTGGTGTTGGCTGGGCGTTTGGGGCTGGGCCTCTGGGCCAGGCCTAGTTGCCCCGCAGCCCCCAAAAGCTGGCCAGCTGCACTGTCAGACAGTGGCTGACCCAGTTCCCCAAGAAGCCCCTGTCCTTCTCCATCCCGCCCACCCGACGCCAAGTGTGCCAGGTGCCCGCCGGACGAAGGAGCCACAGGCCCGCCTACCAGCCCCAGCCAAGGCCCACCAGGTGGCCCTGTCCATAGCCCCTCTGTCCTACCTCTGCCCCCTTCTCCCTTTCTCTGTCCTCTCCTCCCACTATCACCAGAGCTTCCTGCTCCCACGGGATCCCGGCTGGAGATTCCAAAAGGGGGCTCCTGGCCCGGGCACCGTGCCCGCCCAGCCTATATAGGTGTTGCCAGAGGCTTATATAGGAGATCAGCAAGCCCTCCACTTTGGAATCATTCCCCGTCTGCTCACCTCACCCTCAGCACCCTCTTCCATCTTTCTTCTCTGCCTTTCTCTCTGGTTTTCTTCTCACGCCTTCCTCACCCCCTCCCTGGGGCACAGCCCTCCTCCCCAACCTGGGGGCGCCCACGTCATCGCCCCCCACCCCGCGCTCCCGCTTGCCCCAATAGTTCTCTGCACCTGTGACTGGTCTGGCCCCCCACCCCTGTCTGCATCGCACACCGTTAGTAATGGGTAGTGAGCGGCACGTCCACGATGGGGTGGGGGCATGCGGGGGGCTGGCAGACTGCGGCACTGAGAATGTAACTGAACTCATGTCTCTGTGTATGTGTGTGTCTCTCTGTTCTACTCCCCTCTCTCTTCTCTGCCTCTTCCCCCTCCCCCCTACCCCGGGCCCCGCCTCCCTGCCCCTTCCCGGCCCCCTCCCCTCCCCAGGACCCATGCGGACTGCCCGCAGCTCCTGGACACAGAGGACATGGTGCGGCTTCGAGAGCCTGACTGGAAGTGCGTGTACACGTACATCCAGGAGTTCTACCGCTGTCTGGTCCAGAAGGGGCTGGTAAAAACCAAAAAGTCCTAACCCCTGCTCGGGGGCCCCACGGTGAGAAACGCCTCTTCGCCCGCCTGCCTCACACGCTGAAATCTGCTCCGAGGGGGCACAGAGAGAGGTCTGGGAGGGGGGTGGTAAAAGCAGGGGGGCCCTGAGAAGCGCCAGGAGGAGCCCTAATTAGGCAGTGTTGACCCAGGTGAGCAGGACTGAGATGGAGGAGGCCCAGGAGGGACCATGGGGAGGCACCAGGCCCAGCCTGCAGGTCCGGGACAGCTTTCTGAAAAAAGCGCACATGGGGCTGGAGTAGGAAGGACAGAGTTCAGGCTAAAGGAGAGAAAGGGAGCCCCAGACAACAGAGTGAGCCTATGGCCCGGGCTGGGTGCAAGAGATGGAGAGCATGACACCCCTGGGAAAGGGAGGAAGTTTAATCTGGGTGTGAGGGGAAGGTCGGGGCCATGGTCAGGAGAGGAACTTCTCCTAGGACCAGAGTCAGCAAAGTTTCCCAAACAGGAGGGATGTACATGGTCTGGTTGGCATTCTAGAACCATCCTTGAACAGGGGTTGGGGAGCAAAGGGGTGGACTAGGTAGCTGGACAAGCTTAACAAGAAGTAGAAGGACAGGCTTCTTGATGGATCCAGTTGGGGAGGCAGAAGGGGGGTCAGGGAAGCCACCCAGGCCTCTAGTTTTAGGCAATGGGGACTTGAGGGTGCCATGCATGCTCCATGCTGGGGAGCTCAGGATCTTGGTCCGTTTGATACGAAGATGTTCCTGTTTGGGGTCCTGGATCCCTCAGCCAGCTGCGGCATTTCCTCTCTGGTCACCTCAGCTCAGGCCACAGTAGAGAATTCCGATCCTGAGCGGACTGCCCATTCCAGACAAGCTCCAAGGGGGAGAGGGGCGGGCTCAGAGAGTCCCAGGGGGCTTAGGCCAGAAACTGGAACTCCTGACCCCTCCTCCCCCCTACTCAGTGGCTCTTTATCTTGCCCCATCACTTTTCCTACCCATTTTGTAGAGAAAAGACAAGACAGAGACCCAGAGGGAGCAAGGGGATTGACCCAAGTAACGTGAGTCAGGGCCAGAGCTAGAGGTGCACTCACATGCTTCTCGGGGCCTGGAGCCATTGCAGTGCGTATGTGTACGCACGCACACATACTCAGAGAAGCTGCGCAGGTGAGGAGAGGATGGGCTTGGTGCTGTCCCCAGGTCATATATGGGCTTGGGAGCTGCTGCCCAGCAGGCTGGCCTGGAGGGAGAGGGGCCAAACCTGGCCAGGATCCAGTTGGAAAGTGTGACTCAGCTGTGTTGTTGCTCCAATTGCCTGGTGTTTGGCCTGTCACTGGGGCAGCTGGAGCCCTAAGCCGTGAGTCCCAGTGTCAACAATGGCTTTATAAGGTCTCCAGGGAAGACACCAGGGGTGGGAGGGAGTTCCACATGGAGGGGGGGCTGGGATCCCTGGGGAGATAGCCACAGCTGGGAGAAGAGACAGAAAGAGGCTGCCTCCCACCACAGGACAGCTGGGAAAACAAGCCCACGCTGGAGCAGGGCTGACCCCAAGGGCGCATAGCACATCACCCACAGAGTCAAGAACATCTCACTCATCCTAAGTGCTTCCAAGGTTTCAAATGAGGTCGAGAATGACGATACTGTTGCTATAAAGATGGGGAAACTGAGTCACAGGGCAGGGCTTTGTCTAGCATCCACAGGATGGTCAGAAATAGATCCTGGCCTGAAGCAAAGGTCGCCTTCCTCCCAGGCTTCTTGGAGGGAGGGAGTGCAGTGAGCTGGGAGGAGGCCTCAGCCCTGCCATGGTCCCAGGTTTGACCTTGAAGACACAAGAAGGGAGGTGCATAGCACCCCCGGGAAAGGAAGGAAGTTTAATCTGGGTGTGAGGGGAAGGTGGGTGCCATGGTCGGGAGATGAACTTCCTCCTAAGGACCAGAGTCATTAGAGGAGGGATGTACATGGTCTGGTTGGCATTCTAGAACCATCCTTAAACAGGGGACGGGGAGCAAAGGGGTGGACTAGATAGCTGGACAAGCTTAACAAGAAGTAAAAGGACAGGCTTCTTGATGTCTCTCAGTTGGGGAGGCAGAAGGGGGGTCAGGGAAGCTGCCGAGGCCTCTAGTTTTAGGCATCGGGGACTTGGGGGTGCCATGCTCCATGCCGGGGAGCTCAGGACCTTGGCCCTGTGGGTCCTGGGAACAGCAGCACTTCCTGTATGCCAGGCGTGGCAGGTGGAGGGAGAAAGGCAGAAGCAGGACTTGCTCTGGGAGAGCAGGGAAGAGGGAACCAGGGCGCAAACTACAGCCTCAGAGGTTTGAGGCTGTCAGTTGCTTAATAGCTGCAGCCAACTCACCCCAGAGTAGGGAGAGGGTTCCTGCTGTAGGGAAGAGGGGGTTCCAGGCAGGTGCCAACACCCTGGGCTGGGCACCTGGGCCCCATCAGGCCTAGCCCTCCACTTTTGGGGCTTAAAACAAAGGACTCCTCTCTCTCTGGTTCGATCTCCCTGTCAGTAAAGAGATGGACAGAGGGTGGTCCCACCCCCTGAGCGTGATGTAGGTGGTCTTGTCTGTATTGCTTGGAGCCCTCATCTGCCTCCCCTGCTCTATCAAAGGGGGGTAATAAGGGTTAAAGAACTGCCCCGCCCCCTCCAACCCACATTCCTCCCTGGCCATCACTCCCCTGGGGCAAGGACAGGACTTGGAGGTGTGGTGTGCCTTCAGCCCTGCAGGAGGTGCTAGGCCAGAGAACTGGCAGATGCGGGTGGGGGCTCCGAGTGTCACTGGGGCAGGCCTGGCTGCAGGGAAGGATTTGCAGGGGGAAGGCCACCAGGGTGCAATGGCCCAACTGAGAGGCTTATGTCCCTGGAGTGTGCCACCAGGGTGAGCAGAGGGTGGCCCTCCAGGGAGAAGTGGGAGGGGTCTGTGGTCAGGACCTCCCCAGGGATGGGGGTAGAGACCTGTACCTCGCACCTCCCCCTCCACCAGCCTGGCCTCGCCTCCTGCAAAAGTGCCTTCAGGCTTGGATGAGTGGAGCTTGGGGCTTCCTGCCTTCTTCGAAGGCTCCCCTCTCCCTCCTCCCCACCCCTTCTCCCTTCAACCCGCGACGGAGAGTGGAAGACCAGCAGGCTTTGGCAGTGAAAAGACCTCACAGTAGGGGCTTCATCCCAGAGCCCCCGCGGGCGCTGACCACCCCCCTGTGCCCCTCCCGCAGGATGCTGGTAGACTGCGTGCCCCTGGTGGAGGTGGAAGACATGATGATCATGGGCAAGAAGCCCGACCCCAAGTGCGTGTTCACTTATGTGCAGTCGCTCTACAACCACCTGCGGCGCCACGAGCTGCGCCTGCGCGGCAAGAATGTCTAGCCTCCCCGCACGGCCTGGGCCCGTCCAGCCCGCGGCCAGCCGCCCCCACCGTCCAGGCACCCTCCCTCCCCGCCCCGTACGCCTGCCGCCTGCCCACCGCTGCCTGGTCTGTCGCCACCCCCTCCCCGGCATACACAAGCAGCGTTTTGATAAATTATTGGTTTTCAAGGACCCTGGCTCCGTCTCTGCCTCTTTGCATTTGGGGGGGTGGAGGGGGGCGGGGTTTGAATGAATGGAGGGCAGCTCGCCAAGGAGTGCCGACTTGCCTCTGCTGGGAGTTAGGTATTTGGGGATCCTGCGGTATTTGGGGTGGGGGGACCCCTATTCCCTACCCCCCTCCTGTACCCATCCCACCCACCCCCACCCGCAACAAGGAAGGAGTCGAGTCTCTTTTAAGACCGAAGGGGATTTAGTGGAGCTAAAGAGGGATTAAGAGGAACCCGCAACTCCACCCCTGCCGGCTCCGGGGAGGGGCTTCGGCCCTCAGCGAGGGAGGGGCTCCCGGGACGCTGAGCGCTTCATTGGGTCCCCAGGGCTTCGGCGGGGGGAGGGGGAGCGCATTCCCCGACCTACAGGTCCCCACGGTCCGGGTCGTCTTTGGCGGGCCTCGCCGGCGCCCGCAGGTACTCAGGGGGCACAGGCTCGTCGGGCGACGCCTTGCGGTAGAAGCCGAGCTCCTGCACCAGCGCGTTGATCTCCTCGCGGGTCATGTCGCTCAGTGGGATGCGCTGCAGTGGAGGGTCTGGGTCAGCGCGCCTCTTCCCCCGCCACCCGCCTCCACGCCCATCCGCCTCCCCAGCCTCACCTCCAGCTCCTCGTGGCGGTGGCCCAGCAGCACGAGCTCAGGGTCGGCCCCAGGCAGGTGCTTCATTTCCAGGTTGTGGCTGCAGAGTTAAGGTAGGTGGTAGCGGGGCAAGGCAGGGGCTCCCGGGGCCTTGCTGTGAGGCAGCGATCCCCACGGACACGTGAGGAAATGAGGGTCCCAAGAAGGGCCCTCCTCTCCATTCCTGTGTCTGTGGCAGTCAGTCCTCATTGGTCAATTTCTTTTGTTGTTGTTTTGTGGGTTTGTTTTGTTTTGTTGGAAGGGAGAGGGCGAGTCAGAGAGAAATATCGATGTGAGAGAGGCACATCGATTGGTTGCCTCCTGCACACACCCCAACCAAGGCCAGGGAACCTGCAACCGAGGTACCTGCTATCTAAGCATTCACCCACGGGGAAAGGCCATAAACCATCCCCAACCCTCAGGTGCAGCACAGACCAGAAACCAGCAACAATGATCAACTCCTGAAACAACGCTGAGATCCTGAAACTGCTTGCTCAACCGTAGTCCCCTGGCGCCAGCAACGCCCGGGGGGTCTTGGGCAAGACTGGAAAAGTTACAGGTCGGCGAACTGCGGACCACTCCCTCATACCAAACCCCTCTCCTCATCCCCCTGCCTAAAGCCTTAAAAACGCCGCAGCTGGACTTGGTCTGGCGCGACTCCACCGGCCCCTCTCCCTTCCCGGGACCTGTGGACCCGTCCGTTTGCTCCCAATAAAGCCTGATTGACTTTTCATTTGGCTCATTCTTTAATTCTCCAACGGCTTAATTAAACACCTGCCCTTCACCATGATGGAACCAGGGACCGTTGAGTACTCGGGCTGAAATGGCGAGGACATCATTAGTCGATTTCATTTGCCTGCCCAACATGAAGGCCACCTTGGCGTTCTCTGGGCAGCCGCTGCCCATCAATTCGACTTGTCATCCTATCCGTGAAATTAAGTGGAAGGAGCGTCCCCCAGCTTCCCTCCTCCTCCTCCTCCCTCTCCCAGCACGGAAGGAGGATACTAGAGTGGGATGTCCTGGGTGACGAAGGCCTTCACCTGGGGAGGAACCAGAGCGTCAGAGCTCAACCCACTCCAGGTACCAAAGGGGAACTGAAGCCTAGAGTCCCTCCCCGACCAGATCACTGGGACCACGTGGCCCACCCCCGAAAGGCTCAGGGGAGATAAAATGGGGGCCCTTCCTTCTAACTCACCTCCTTCAGGCGATTCAGCTGTCATCCACCACAGGTCTGGAGGGAGACAACATGGGATAGGTCAGGAGCAACCTCACACCTGCCCCAACCATGTCCCCAAGGCCACTGCACTGCCATCTCCCAGTTGGGACAACCTGTGGATTACCCCCTCGAGCAGCAGTTCCCACTGTGTGGAGATGGAGGCCTCTCGTAGGCAGAAGGGGGAACTCTGTATAGATGGGGAAACTGAGGCCTGAGAATACCAAGGGAAAAGAGGGCAAGGCCAGAGACCAACCCCAAGGGCACTTACGAGCCTTGGGATTCTTGCCTGCACATCTGGCTGACTGTGGACTCACCCCCAGTGCCCAAGAGAAGAAATGATCACCTACCCCTCTCAGGCAGTAGAGACCCGGGCCTTGCCTTTGGCCCCTAGAGCCTCAGGGTGGAAACAGAGCAGAAGGAAACAACTCAGAACTGCCCTGGGCACTCACCTGCCATCTGGTCCCTACCCTGTTGCAAGCAGGGCTGACCCTCCCTGCCACCTGGGGCCCAGCGCTGCAGACCATCTGGTAGCTTCTCCAGCGTGGCAGGATGGGAGGGCCCCTCCCTGCACTCCCTAAAGGTATAGGGGCACCTCCTAGTAGGATTCCAGACCCCAGGACCACCCACTGTAGTCCTTCCTCTTCCTCTTACCCCTCCATTTGTCAGAAAGCCAACTAAGGCCCAGAGAGGGGCTCTGATGATTGATGCAAGTCACACAGCAAGACAGGGACTCTGGTGGGGAATTTCCTCGAAAGGGTGTGGGGCTGGGAAGGGCTGCTGCAGAGTATTGGTAATGAAGTTCCTAGGCCCCTTTTCCGGCTCCTGCGTGGGGGGAAGGGGGCACCCAGAAAGCCTTCCCTCCCCCAGGCAAAGGGAGAGACCATCAGGAACTGGAGTGGGGGAGGAATTCCAGGAAAAAGTGTATCGATGGGGCTTGGGGGGAAGTTGGGCTCCAGAAGGCAGGTTTGGGAGAGTTATAGGCCAAGAGAAGGGTTAGGGGACAGGGTCAGTGTGTCTGGGGGCCCACCAGACGGTGGGGAGTTGGGAAGGAGTTCGGATTTCTAGGCCGCCAAGATCGAGTGTCTCGGGCTTCCACGGTAGGCGCTAGGGCGTGCGGAGGCTGGTGAGTGAGAGGGATGGTCCCGAGCCAATGGGGACTTGGGAGTCGGGAGAGTCCTGGGGCCTGAACCCGGCGGTGGTTCCCAGGCTAAGGGGCCGCAGGGCTCGGAGCAGTGGCTCCCGGGCTGGGGGCCGACGCACTCACCTCCACCCGGGCTCGGGCCAGGCGGTGCAGACGGTTCCAGTCGGGCCGGAAGGAGGTGGTTGCGGCTGTGAGTGCCGCCAGAAGCAGCAGCACGGGCGGCGGAGGCAGCGGGAGGCGCATCGCAACCCGCAGGAAGGTAATCCGAAAGCTGGAGGTGCAACGCCGGGCCGCAGCGCCACGTCTGGGCCTGCAGACTAGCCCCGCCCCTGCAGGCTAGCCCCGCCCCTGCGGGCTAGCCCCGCCCCTGCTCGGGGCCCCGCCCCTCCCGCCAGGGACCACGCCCCCGACTCCGGGTCCCCGCCCCAGGGCGCGCAGACGGTCCTCTGGCCCCCCGTGGGGTTCCGGGTCCTCACCGGCCCTCGGGCCTTTACTCTCCTCATCCGGAGGGTGGCCAGGCTCCCTCTGCCCACCGAGGGCTGGACGCTCGGGCAGGATTCGGCCAGACAGTACCGCCTCGCGCCTGCAGGGGGCGCGGGCGGGATGCGGCCCGACAGGGGAGTTTCTGGGCAAACACGGATTTCAAGAGGAAACTGGAGCCTGGGGAATCCTGGCTTATGGTTTTGTGTTTTTTTAAATCTCTCTGGATGAAATTTCAATTCCTAAAGCACACATTGTGGCGATAGGAACATGACGTGCTCTGTAGGAGCTACGAGGGTAGAAAGGTTTTGGAACAGTCCCTGGCACAGCGCTAGTTTTCATTATTCCATTCCTTACCTCCTAAGAGGCCCATGAATGACTTCCTTTTGCAGGTTAGGAAACAATCTCAGAAAAGGTCAAGCAAGATTAAGTTGTGGATCTGGGATCTGAACCTGAAATGCCTCTGGGCTCATCTCCCTAAGCCCAAGACAGGGTCCAAACACCATCTCCCCTCTTCACACCCGAGGCAGACACAGCAAATGGATGAGGGTGTTTTCCCCCTGGATGGAGACCAGGACTCAGAATTCTTCTCAGCGTCAAACCAAAGCTGCCTCATGATGTTCATATGCCCCACCCGGGGGGGGGGGGGGCGGGCATTTTTTTTGCCTTTCTAGGCCCCTTTCACCATTAAGAAATCATACTAAAAATTGGATTTTACAACTGTTTTGATTTAAAAAAAAAAAAAAAAGAATATAATCCAGGCTGGATTCATTATTCTATATTCATTTTTTTTCTTCTGATTTTAAAATAAAACTATAACATTTTTGCCCTGACTGGGCAGTTCAGAGCATCCACCAGAAGGTTGTGGGTTGGATTCCTGGTCAGGGCACGTACCTAAGTTGCTGGTTCGATCCCCAGTTGGGGCACATAGAGGAAGCAACTGATCGATGTTTTTCTCTCACATTGATGTCTCTCTCTCTCTCTCTCTCTCTCTCTCTCTCTCTCCCTCTCCCTTCCTCTCTGAAATCAATAAAAATATATGTAAAAAAACAACAATATTCCCAACAGCAGTGGCTTAGTGGTTATGCTTCAACCTATGAACCAGGAGGTAACAGTTCAGTTCCCTGTCAGGGTGCATGCCCAGGTCGCAGTCTCGAACCCCAGTAAGGGGCATTCAGGAGGCAGCCAATCAATGATTCTCTCTCATCTTTGGTGTTTCTATTTCTCTCTCTCCCTCTCCCTTCCTCTCTGAAATCAATAAAAATATTTAAAGAAATAAAGACTTCAATGATCATTTTAAAAAAAGAAAAAAAACATGGGCTCCCTCTACCCAACCCCACACCCCAACAATAGCCTCAGAGTGGCTGAAACCAGAGGCCTCATGGAGCCTGCGGTTTTCTGCTGACAGAAGCAAGCCTCAATGCCTTTGGGCCACGTCGGTCGCTGGCGAGATGCCATCAAACCACTCTCATTGCATTAACCTGGATACCATGGCCTGCAGGGGCCACAGCCTGGGCTGCTGAGGGTTGACTAGCCAGCCAGTGGAACCAGTGACAGAGACACTGGCCACAACAGTACCGGGAACATTCTGGCATCGGCAGCCATGGGAGGCCCGAAATCTCCCAGAACAATCACTGCTGGTAATCCATTCCCTTATGTGGCAGTTTGTAATCTAGGCCAGCAGACTTCCTCGGAGGGAGCTGGGCTTAGAGTTTAGTCTGTGATGAGGTCAGGCCCAGACCGGATCAGGCTCAGCCCTTAGCCTGGGGTCAGGGTTAGAACTGAATCTGGAGCAGGAGTCAGGGCTCAGCCAGTGATGATTAGGTTTGGGCCTCACGCTCCACGATCAAGGCTCAGTCTGTGACTACACTCAGGGCTCAGCTTTTGGCCAGGTTCAATGCACAGTCTGAGGTTACGGGTCAACTGTATGGCCAGAGCTGTGTGACCCCAGGTCGGAGCTCAGTTTGTGGTCAGGATTCAGTCCATTGATTAGGCTCAGGGCTCAGTCTCCCACTGGTTCCAGGAGTTAGTTCATGACTAGACTTGGAAGTTCAGTCTAAACTTGGGGTTAGGGCTCAGCAGAATGTCTAGACTAGGGTTAGAATTCAGTCTGCGACTATGACTCAGTCTTACGCCAGGATCAGGGCTCAATCTGGATCCAGGATCGAGGTCTCAAGTTGGGATCAGACCTAGTAAGGACTGGATGAGGCTCCATAGGTGACTAGAATCAGGGCTCAACCGAAGGCCACGGTCAGAGCTCAGTCGAGAGCTGGGATAGACAGGCTCAATCTTGGCACGGGATCCGGGCTCAGTTAACACCAAGACTGGGCCTCAAGTTGGATCTGAGGATCGGGGTGAGGGTTCAATCTGGCTTTATGCTCTGTTCTGAGTTCAAAAGGGGGAAAAAAAGTTTCTGAAGACATGGGAGCCCAAGGCAGGTGGGCCTGCAAGGAAGAAGAGCCCCCCAGCTTGTAGGCAGGCTTACGTCCCAGCAATGAGCCTCTCCTTGCCTGCGAAAGCCGGGTGTCCTCGAGCCTTCTAACCTACATGGCTCTGCTGCCTGCGATCTCCTCGCACCAGAATAAAAATAGCCACTCACTTCAGAGCAGCTGACAGCGGATGCCAGGCTGCCTAGGAGGAGGGGGAGAGGCAGAGAGGGAGGAGGGATGCCTGAGCGCGGCCCCTGCTGCGTGACCTTGGGAAAGTCACTCCTCCTCCTTGAGCCCATTTCCTGAGAGGCTCGACAGGAGGTAGAGATGTCACCTGCCCCAGGGCACAGGAACAGTGACATAACATGTGGCACTTGGCACCAGTAAGGAATCCTGGCGTGAAGTCTTGAGTTCCTGATTGATGCCCAGTGTACTTCCTCCTCTGGGCAGTTCTCCCTAGTGAAGGCTCCCCTTCTCCACCTTCCCCAGTTGCATGCAGAATCCTCTCCCTCTCCAGCCCTTTCTCAGTGGCCATAGTGTGGCCTCCCTCACTGGGTGGCCTGGGTCAGGGTGACCAGGACGTAAAAGGAAGGACATTACCATTCACGGGAGCCCTGGGAGGCAGCTAGGGGAAGAGGAGGAGGAAAGAGGAAGGTGTATACACCTGCGGATGGTGTACTTACTCTGAGTCGAAGGGCCATGCTGGCGTATGTCCAAAGTTTGCTTCGTTTCATGGACAGAACCTTCCACGAGCCATACCTTTGCACCTGCTGCTCCCTCTGTTCACCAGAGCACTTCTTCTCTTTTCAATTTGGCAACGTGGACTCACCTTCAAAGAAGGGGTTTGGTGCTCATCTCTGTGGGGGAAAATTATCCACTATCTCCCTGGAAACCCCATGCTCTGTCCGCTACTGGCTGTGTGGTCCCTAGGCCTCAGTTTCCTCCTGTATCAAATGGGATCTTATTTCCAGCCTTTCAGGGTTATTATGGAAAGGAACCAAGATAATCACCAACCACCAGCACGCTCCTTCCCTATTCCCGACCCAAACAGCCTGAAGGTCAGCACTAAGAGTTTCCGGAAGAGGGCTGGACACACTGTACCCTGTGCCTCAGTGCGCGCCCCAGCCCCTGGAGTGAGGGGAGGGAGGGAGTCAGCTCTGTGCAGCAGGGGGGCGGTTCTCCCTGGCAGCTGCCCCCATCCTGCCGCCCTGAGCCCCAGAGCCTGTTATCAACCTCCTTAGTCATCACACCAGCAGCTCAAATATAGCTCCTACCCCACTCCCTTCTCAGCTGGGATCCGCCCCCCACCTTCTTCCCCTGGTAAAGCCATGTCTGGGTCTCAGAGTCCCCTTCCCCTTCCCCCCAGGGATACAACTACACTGGGCCTCAGTTTCCGCATCCACCAAATGGGCAAGTTGGAGATGATACTGATGGTGAGAACGACAGAACTTACTTGTGCCAGGCTCAGTACTAAACACTCCATGTATGCTATCTCGTCGAATTTTCGCAGCCACCTCGGGAGGTATCAGCTGTTTTTATCTCCTTACACACATCAGGAATCTAAGTGACTTTCCCAAGTAAGTCAAGACCAGAAGCTCAGGGAGGGGAAATCCCAGGCTGCCCAGCGAGCGCACAGGAGACCTCTGCACGCTCATTTGCATGGCATTTGCCTGGCTTCCAAATGGCATTGATGCCCTTCTCCCAGCCCCCAGCACTGAGCCTGAGGACTGGTTCCAGGGGACCTGGATTACATCAGAAGCCGAGTACTCGTGGGGGCAGGGGGCCTCAGTTTTCTCATCGATAAATTAGGAGTCAGAGGGCTGGACGAGAAAGTTCACATTTTCCTTCCCTCTCTGGTGGCCTGCACACCACTCCCATGTCTACTCTCACCTCCTTCCTCACTCGCACCCCGACCTTCACCTCCGACGCCATCACCATCTCTTCTCCCATCCACATAACATCCCACCACCTCTTCTCCCCATCTCTCCTCCACTTTTACCATCACCCTCCTCACTGTTACCACCACCCCTTCATTCTACGATCTCCACTACCACCACCATCTGAGCCTTTGTTATCACCTCCTCTATTGCCATGACCATGAGCTCCACTGCCCTCTCCATCACTGTCCGCCCTGTACTTCCATCATCATAATTACGTACATCATCATCTCCACCGCTACAGTCACCTATCCCATTACCACCATCATCGCCTCACCATCACCATCTAAACACCTTTGTGCCCCAGCGCCCTGAGAGGACCTGGGTCTCCCCGTCTGCGAATTCCAGCCTTGCAGACCCGCTGGCCCAGAAACACAGACTAGACCGAGAGACAGTCAAGCAGAGGTGAAAAGTCCATCGGGGGACAGAAAGGCATCTGTCCACATGACTTTCATGTAGGGAACCACACGGCCTGTGAGAATTGGGAAGCACAAAGCTGAACATTTTCCTCCTAAACTGAGCAGGATCACGCAAAGCAATGCAGCCACTCCCGGGGAATTGGGGTTTCAGGGACTGCTTAGCAGATAAGAATGGGAATAGGGAGGTGGAAGAAGGAGAGGGCCCATAGACATCCCGGAACTTGGTCACTCACTCCCTCTTCTCTTTCTTTCACTCATTCATTCATTCAACAAACATTTCCCTGGGCCTGTTGCACATCAAGTCCTGTGCTGGGTTCTGGCCAAAGGAGCTCTCAGGACCCTCCTGCCAGTCCATTCCCCCACTGCTGGCTGTTCTATGCCCCGATTCCCTTCCTCCGGTACCCCAATTGGCTCGTACTTGTCTTGGGTTCCTGAGGGCACTTCCTTTCCTCACTGAAACTCAGGAGACCTCAGCGGACTAGGTGACCTTGAATGTGTTTCCCTCCCAAACCACACCCACCGAGTTAAGGAGAAAGGAAAGCTGAGAGGTCAGGGTCTGGGATGGGCCTGGCTGTGGGTGGGGACGTCCCAGGGCCCACAGCGGAAGTGTCTGCAGGAGAGGAGGGGCCGTGTTGAGGCTGAGGTGGGAAAGGACTCCAGTAGCCAGAGCCTGAGTTTCTGGCCTCTGGGAGGAGAGGCACCGAGGCCTGAAAATGGAGCAAGGGTGGGGGCCAAGGCACGTCCTGAGCTGGCAGGACACCAAGAAGGTCACAGGATCAGGGTAGGGACTCAGGTGTCCCTGAGGCCCTGAAGGGGGTACTGACTTCGAGTGACTTGTCTCTACTTTACCCTCAGGTGTGTCAATGCCCCTCCCTTGAGCAAGGACCAGCCAGGCCTACTGGTGGGAGGTGGGAGGGGACAGACAGACAGACAGCTTACTCCATGCTGCCAGGTGGGGCCCAGGCCAAGCCACTGGGCACACTTCCCCACACCCCCTTGACTGTTCCAACTTCAGCGGTCAGCTGGAAGGGCTTCCTGGGGGTAGGCCACCTGGCCCTGACCACCTCTAGGTTGGGATGCCTGTGCCTTTAAATTCTCAGCAGGTTGAAGCGGCTGATGACATCACTGGTTCCCGGGAGCAGAGGAGCTGGAGCCGGAGGAGCGGAGCCGGAGCCCGTGGGAGCCCGGGCTGCCAGGGGCTGCAGACATGGAGGGCCACAGCAGCAGTGGCAGCAGGAGGCCAGGGACCCTGGCTGGCCTGGGCCCCCTGCCCATGCCCCACGGGGTTTTCCAAACTGGAGCACCCTCCAAGGTAAGACCCTTACAGCCTAGCTTCCTGCTCCTTGGTCTCACACCCCACACACACACTGCAGACACCCCAGCGCCGCTGGCAGAGGGGCTGGCACTCTCCGCTGTCCACTGAGCAGGGATGGGTGAGCAGGGCCCCCTGGGGCCTGAGGGGGCTGTGATGGGACATCCAGAGAGAAATGGAGTTAGCTATCTCCAGGAGCCTCCGGAACACTGGACTGGTGGTGTTAGGGGACCCAGCTGGGCTCCAGCTCTGCTGTGTGACCTTGGGCAAGTTGCTTGTTCTCTCTGAGCCAATGCAAAATGAGGAGGCTTGTCCCTGAAGACTAAAACCATGACATCTGGGATGTCTAAGTTGTTAGTGCTGGAGGCGGTGTGGTGGTGGTGGTGCACAGTGGGATACCTGAAGCCAAGGAGGATGCTCAAAACGCAGCCTTACAGCACTGAGTTCGGGAAGGGAAGTGGGGGCAGAGTTTCAGGTTCTCTGGACCGAGAAGGGCACGGGATGCAGGCAGACTGCATCTCTGGAGGCAGGCATGGGGCCACCCGAGGGCGAATGTAAATCTTCTGCCCTCGCTGGCAGAGGACAAGAAACAGGAGGCAGATGGGGAAGAAACAAAGAGGTCCCTCCAAGGGCCGGGTGACCCCCATCCTACCTGCTGGACAGAAGGAGGCTGCGTACCGGTCCTCACGAGTGGGAGAGAAGGTGAGGAGGGTAAGAGGGCATAACCTGGGCACAGAGAGGTGTGACGCCAGAATCAACAGAATGCAGGACTTGCTCTGAATGTTAGAGTCTCACTTGGCAAAGAGAGACTACATGGGGCTCAAGAAGAATCCTAGCAAATGTTGGGCTCATAAATGACAAGAGAGAGAGAGAGAGAAAGAGAGAGAGAGAGAGAGAGAGAGAGAGAGGCAGCTAAGGTATTCCAGGAACCAGGTGTGGCCAGGGACCCTTCAGTACGCTCCTTTGTTTTAGACAGGAAAACTGAGGCCCTGGGCGAGGAGGTACTTGGCTAAGGTTGCACAGAGCTGGGCTTGGGATAGACGTGGCCATTCTCAGCCAGGGCTCTTGCTCCTGCATGGGGTTCTGGGGATGGGTGAGGAGGACAGAGGGGGCCGTGACCACCGTGTGAAATGTGTGCTCGGGGGACCTGAGGGCTCCTGGGAGCTGTGGAAGAAGGAAGGTGTAGAGCAGGCTGGACCTAGGGTGTCCAGAGTGAGCAGATCTGGGGTGTCAGGTCAGAAGTCCTGGACCATGGGAGCAGCAGAGATGGCAGGAATTTGCCCAGGAAAGCCGGCTCCAGCCCCCCAGCACTCCAGGATGCCAGCCAGAAGGTTTGGACTACACTGCCTCATTGGAGTTAGACGTCTTAGTTTCCCCGACTCTGAAAAAGGTGTCAGACTTGAGAAAGGGGATACGGTTCAGTGTCCTGTTTCCCCCCCAAAGAGAAGCTGATTTGCAGCAGGATGGATTGAGGTAAGACACGGGGAAGAACTCCCTTGGAAAGCTGTACCTTTCTTAGCTAGATGGAGTCTTCTGGGGTCTAACATGGAAGTCGGGTCCCAAGCCACTGGCTAGGGTTACCCTGTGTCTTTAACTTGTCCTCTACAAGGTGGACTCGAGTTTTCAGCTCCCAGCCAAGGAGAACGCAGCCCCAGTGCCCTTGGAACCAAGGCTGGCTCTGGCACCGATGGGGCCACGTGCTGCTGTGCCACCTTCCTTGGAGGGGCCAAGGCTGGCTCTGATGTCTCCTCGACCCCTCCTGGCTCCGCCATCTACCCCTGGAGGGCAGAACACAGTTCTCACCTGCCACAGCTCCAGCCTGGCTCCAGCATGCGTGGGCCAGCTGGTGGTGTCTGCTGCGGCTGCGCTGAAGTCTCTTCCAGCAACCTCAGGCTCCATCCTGGCTCCGACATCCCCAGGGCGGTTGGTGATGTCTGTCCCAGACGCGCCAAGGCTGCCCCCAGCCACCCTGAGGCCCAGGCTGGCTCCGATGTCTAGGGACCAGAAGCAGACAGTACCTGCCTCCGTGAAACCCAAGCCAGCACTGGCCACTTCCAGCCTGAGCCTGGCCCTGGCGTCTGAGGAGCAGCACCCACAGCCTCCCTCCAACTCTGCCCCAATGCCCAGTCCAATTCTGTCGCCCTCTCAGGAACAGACCCTGGCTCCAGCATCCATGACATCAGCCCCGGCCTCTGTGGGACCAACACCAGCTAAACAGAGGGATGCCCCAGCCCTTAGGTCTCTCCCCGCTTCTGAAGGGCATCGCCAGCCTCCAGCTCAGGCATCCAGTCCTGTGGTCTCCCCATCTTTGATCCAATCTCCCCCAGACCCCCGGCTCTCCCCCTCCTTCAGAGCCAGGCCCGAGGCCCCCCGCAGCAGCCCCGAGGATCCTGTTTTGCCCCGGCCAACGCAGATGCTGCCCCTGGATGTGAGCCAGGGCCCTCCAGACCCTGGCAGTCGCTCCCCAGGACTGTTGTCCCCCACCTTCCGACCAGGGGCTCCCTCAGCTCAGACTGTGCCCCCGCCTCTGCCCAAGCCACCCCGGTCCCCCAGCCGCTCCCCCAGCCGCTCTCCCAACCGCTCCCCCTGTGTGCCCCCAGCCCCTGAGGTGGCCCTCCCCAGGCCTGGCACCCAGGGTGCAGGGCCTGGTGGGCACCTGAGTCCCAGCTTTCAGCCTCGAGAAATTCCAGCCCCAGCCACCACCTCCTCTTCTACACCCACCTCATCGTCCTCCTCCTCCTGGTCAGCTCAGCCCACCTGCAAGAGCGACCCCGGCTTCTGGTGAGGGGCCTCTTCCATGGAAGAGTGTGGGGGCTTGAGCCCCGAGACTAGCCATCCTTCTAGTTTACCTCCCTCGGGAAGTGTCCTCGGGGTGCTGGGCCCACTCGGGGACACTCGGAAGACAGCACGCCCTCCTAAGGGACTCGCCCGCCCTCATCTCAATTGAGTTCCCCTGGGAGAGTGTGGAGGGAGGGAGACAGGCCCACTGAGGGTCCTTCTGAGCGCTTCCACCCCCACCTGCCTCAGTTTCCTTCTCCAGAAAGAGCCCTGTGGGAGGGAGATGAAGATGAGAGGGTGGCGCCCAGCAATAACCCCTCCAATTCTGCCCCCTGCCCCCAGGATCACTGTGATCACGTGGAATGTGGGCACCGCCATGCCCCCTGACGATGTCACATCTCTCCTCCACCTGGGCGGCGGCAGCGATGACAGCGACAGGACAGACATGATCGCCATAGGGTGAGGGGACAGGGTGGGTGGACCCTCTCCCCAGCCTCTTGTGTCAACCCCCCTCCTCCCCGCAAACCCTCACCCACGGGAGGGGCTTCTAGGGCGTCCTTCAACCCTACGGCTCACCTCACCCCACACCTCAGGTTGCAGGAAGTGAACTCCATGATCAACAAGAGGCTCAAGGACGCGCTCTTCACAGATCAGTGGAGCGAGCTTTTCATGGATGCGCTCGCGCCTTTCAACTTCGTACTGGTAATGCCTCCCTCGCCCTCCGGATGGGCAGAGACCTCTGGGGGGCCGGGCCCGATGGGTCTGTGAAAAGGGAGGATGGAGGAGCAGACCTTAAGGAGGGGCCGGGGCAGGGGAGCGGGGAGCAGGCCCCCTTCCCTCCGCCAAGCCGCATCCCCTGCAGGTGAGCACCGTGCGGATGCAGGGCGTCATTCTGCTGCTGTTCGCCAAGTACTACCACCTGCCCTTCCTGCGGGACGTGCAGACCGACTGCACGCGCACCGGCCTGGGTGGCTACTGGGTGAGCGCGCGGGAGTGGCCGGGAGCCGAGGGAGCCCTGAAGGGTCCCTGGATGAGTCCCCCAGGCGCCCTGCACGGCCACGGGCTCCTCCCCACACCCCACCCCTGACCCTGAGGCCCCGCCCACCAGCTCATCCTATTGTCTAGACCCCGCCCCCTACGCGTCCTTGCAGGTGGGGGTTCCAGGGCGCTGCCCCTTTTCCTAGAAC
Organism: Murina feae; assembly: GCA_004026665.1. Taxonomy (NCBI): domain Eukaryota; kingdom Metazoa; phylum Chordata; class Mammalia; order Chiroptera; family Vespertilionidae; genus Murina; species Murina feae. The sequence goes on from PVJC01003076.1 coordinate 54,950, forward strand.
CCGCCCGCCTCCGGGCCTCCTCCGCGGGGCCTCCCCGCTCCCCTGTGCGTCCCGCCCGGCGCCTCGCCTCCCGCCCGGACCCCGCCCGTGACCTGCCCACCGTTGCCTCCCAAGGGCAACAAGGGTGGAGTGAGCGTGCGCCTGGCGGCCTTCGGGCACATGCTCTGCTTCCTCAACTGCCACCTGCCCGCGCACATGGACAAGGCGGAGCAGCGCAAGGACAACTTCCAGACCATCCTGAGCCTCCAGCAGTTCCAGGGGCCGGGGGCGCAGGGCATCCTGGACCACGAGTACGGGCCGGGGCGGGGCCCAGAGGGGCTGGGGCGGGCTGATGGAGGGGGGTGGGGTCCCCACCCGTCTAGGAGCCGGAATGCTGGGTAAGTTGGATGGGGCCCGAGCCTGCAGGGTGGTGCTTTGCTGAGGGGTAGAGCCTGATTGCGGGTCTGAACCCCGCTTTCCAGATGCGCAGCTCACTGCTGCTCCGTGGCGGGCTGGGGGCTCTGCGGTCACCCAGCCACTTCGCCATCGCTAGGGGCATCCAGCGTTGTCGGGTTGGATGGGGGTGGAGAAGGACCTGGGTTGGGCTCTTCCACTCCATGGACCCCACTGACTTCCACCCCCGAACAGCCTTGTGTTCTGGTTCGGGGACCTAAACTTCCGCATCGAGAGCTACGACCTGCACTTCGTCAAATTCGCCATCGACAACAACCAGTTCCACCAGCTCTGGGAGAAGGACCAGGTGCGGCATCGCAGCCTGCACCCCCAAACCCCTAGCACGCCTGGACCCCAGGCGATGGCCTTTGCCTTCACCTGCCCTGCCTAAGCTGTTGTCCAATTCTTCCTTTCTGGACCCTCGCAGCTCAACATGGCCAAGGGTACCTGGCCCATCCTCAAGGGCTTCCAGGAGGGGCCCCTCAACTTCGCGCCCACCTTCAAGTTTGACGTGGGTACTAACAAGTATGATACCAGGTGAGCTCAGCTCTGGGGTGAGGTGGGGGGCTGTGGGCTGAGGTCTTCAAGGTAAGAAAGGCAGGGAAGAGGGACGGGAGGCAAGGCTCAGGACTGGGCCTTGACCCACTGCCCACCGCAGTGCCAAAAAGCGGAAGCCAGCCTGGACAGACCGTATCCTGTGGAAGGTCAAGGTTCCAGCTGGAGGGCGAAGCCCCTCCGGACAGCAAAGCCACTGGCTCCAGGTGACCCAGCACAGCTACCGAAGCCACATGGAATACACTGTCAGTGACCACAAGCCTGTGGCTGCCCAGTTCGTCCTGCACGTGAGTCCTGGCCTCACCCTCTTCTCATGACGTCCCCAAGCCCAGCTCAGCATTTGACAGCCCACCCCTCGTACCTGCCCTTGGCAGTCCCCCATTTGTTGAAGCAGAGTGGGAGTGGGTTGTGATCTCCCTTTTCATATGAGGAAATTGAGGCTCAGAGACACAGCATCACGTGCCCAGGGTCACACCGCGGGTAAAGGGAAAAGTTAGGAATTGAACCCAGGTGAGTCTGGTTTCAGAGCCCATGCCTTTTCCACTAATCCAGTGGTTCTCAACCTTCCTAATGCCACGACCCTTTAATGCAGTTCCTCATGCGATGGTGACCCCCAACCATAAAATTATTTTCGTTGCTACTTCATAACTGCAATTTTGCTACTGTTATGAATCGTAATGTAAAATATCTGCTATGGAGGATGTATTTAGGCGACCCCTATGAAAGGGTCATTCAACCCCCAAAGGGGTCTCGACCCAGATGTTGAGAACCACTGCACTAATCTCTAACTCCCTTCTTCCAAGAAAGGTTTAGGGCAACATAGGTTAAAATTCAAATATATACTGAGGCCAGTAAACTCAAAATGTTTGCTTTAACCCCATGCAGCATTTATTCATACTTATTTTATTTTTAATCCTCACCTGAGGATATTTTTCCATTGATTTTTAGAGAAAGTGGAAGAGAGAGGGAAATACAAGAGAGAAATACCCATGTGGGAGGAACGCATCGATGGGTTGCCTCCTGCACACGCCCTGACCAGGGCCGGGCTGGGGAGGAGCCTGTAACCAAGATACGTGCCCTTGACCGGAATCAAACCCGGGACACATCAGTCCACAGGCCAACGCTCTATCCACTGAGCCAAATCAGCTAGGGCTATTTTTTTATGAACCATCATAACATATGGCATTATAACATGCCGGGCATTATAAAAGTAAGGTAGTTATGGGGAGAGGGAGTAGAGATATAAAAAAATACAAAGCTAGACTCCGAATAGTTACTATAATTGAGCATTGTGTTGAGGGTTGAGGCCCTAGTTGCCAATGTCAAAAGAGAAAATGCAGGAATGTCCGAACCGGACCCAGAGACTAGGTAACTCAACCGGATGAGGAAACTGAAGCCCCTGGTGGGGTAGACACGTGCCCCGAGTCGCACACAGGCTTAATGGCAGAGCTGGGTAGATTTCATCTATCCAGCCCTGAAACCCAACGCCGGCTCTCCGATTCTCTGGATCTGATAAGGGGGAGCCCAGCAGGCCAGAGAATGTGCTCCTTGATAACTTTGTCACGTGGTCGGTCAGTGGGACATCGGCCAATATTCGCAGCTGGGAAAGACAGTTTGCCTGTGTCTGGCCTCCTGTGACCTTTGCTAAAGGGCTGAGGTGTGAAGTTTAACCCTCACCTCGAGAACCACTCCTTTTGGATGTCCTTCCCTGACCCTCCCTCCTCATCCAGGACTCTGTCCCCTGTAAACATTGCCTGTTGAGCACCGACTACATGCCAGGCCCCATGGGGGGCACCTGACATATCTCATCCCTTTTGAATGCCTTAGTAGGCCCCGAGATGTCCAACTTCTCCTGCCAGTTTTCTATATCAGGAAAGCGGGCTCAGAAGACTCTCTTACCCAAAAAGCAACACAATCAGAATAAGGGGTGGGGAGTGGGTAGAAGTTTTGACCCTGGAGGTCATTCCCAAGAGCCCAGACCTGGGATTTGGAGCCCAGGGGCAGTGAGAGGATGTGTTGTGTGTTTTTTTTTCTGGAACAGTCTGGCTCAGGAGCTGCGGGAGGGAAACCTGAAACCAGATCAACAGGAAGCAGACAAAAGACTGAGGCTGGCACCACTTGAGTCCTTCTCTGAGGGCCAGAGGAGGGGCCACTTACCCTGGCCACCTGCCACCCCGGCAACCCCACCCATGCGGGTGATCCTGGGAGGAGGGTGCTTGTGGCTATAAATTGTCTTTATGGATGATGACAGGGTCATAGTCACCTCTTTGCTATACGGAAGGAGAAGCTGAGAGTTGGGTTGGCTGGGGGCTTCCTTGAGGTCACAGAGCAAGGGAGTAGCAGAGCCTGGAAGTGACCTGAGGTCTCCAGCCTTTTACCCAGGCTTTTCTTGCCTGCTCAGGGGAGTTGGGCTCACCCCAGAATACCCAGCACATCGTGTCTTCCTTACTAGCATATGGGCAAATCACTAAGTGAGCACCTGCTATGGCCTGGGAAGTGTATGGGACGCTTTCACAAACAGCGTCTCACTGAATCTGCCAAACAGCTCCAAGAGTTCAATAAGATTATCCAAGTTTATAGACAAAAGCCCTGGCATTCAGAGAGGTTGAAAAATTCACCAAGCCCTAGCCGGTTTGGCTCAGTGGATAGAGCGTTGGACTGGGGAATGAAGGGTCCCAGGTTTGATGCCAGTCAAGGGCACATGCCCGGACTGCAGGCTTGATCCCCAGTAGGGGGCGAGCAGAAGGCAGCCAATCAATGATTCTCTCCCCTCATTGATGTTTCTATCTTTCTCTCCCTCTCCCTCTTTCTCTGAAATCAGTAGAAACACATTAAAAAGGGAAGAAAAAAAAAACAACCAACAAAACTCACCAAGGGTCCTGCAGCATGTCAATGACAGAGCCAGGGCCAAACCCATGGTCTATGAGCATCAAAGCTGTGATCTCGTTCACGCCTCAAGGAGGCTGTGAGCAGAAAGAGCCCTGGGCTGGGAGGCAGGAAGCCTAGCTTTTATCCTAGTCCTGCTCTGCCTCCGTTTCCCCATCTCTGCAGTAGCTTCCAAGGCCCTTATCTCAGCCTATGTGTGCTGGCTCAGGCCCAAGGGTGCATGGGACGCTACAGGGTCTTTGCTGATGCTGCCCCTGCACCTGGGCAGTTTGCCTTTAGGGACGACATGCCCCTGGTGCGGATGGAGGTGGCAGAAGAGTGGGTGCGGCCGGAGCAGGCTGTGGTGAGGTACCGTGTGGAAACTGTGTTCGCCCGGAGCTCCTGGGACTGGATCGGCTTGTACCGGGTGAGCAGGGCGAGGTGGTCAATGACTTGGGGAAGGAAGGGCCTGGAGGAGAGCAACTGGGTACCCAGGTGGGGTCATGGCTTCTCCAGAGTTTAATGCCACCCAGGGAGGCTGCTGGGGTCAGGCCCTAGGGGTCAGACCCTAGGGGTCAGAGCCCTGATTTCCTGTCACCCCAGGTGGGTTTCCGCCACTGTAAGGACTATGTGGCTTATGTCTGGGCCAAACACGAGGACGTGGACAGGAACAACTACCAGGTACTCAAGGGAAGCGGGGGGAGGGGAGGAAGTCCTTACTGTCTTTGGGGGGCAGAGGAGGAGGGGGCGGTGCTGTGGCTGCTGCTCTGACCCCAACCTGGGCTTATACCCTGGGCCCACCAGGTGACATTCAGTGAGGAGTCACTCCCCAAGGGCCACGGGGACTTCATCTTGGGCTATTACAGCCACACCCACAGCATCCTCATTGGAGTCACTGAGCCCTTCCAGGTGAGTAATCAGACTGCAGGGCCAGCCAGGCGTGGCAGAGATCCGGCTTCTGCATTTAAAATATACCTATATCTATATCTATTTCTATATCTATATTGATTGATTTCAGAGAGTAAGGGAGAGGGAGAGAGAGAAACATCAATGATGAGAGAGAATCATTGATTGCCTGCTTCCTGCACGCCCCCTACTGGGGACCAAGCCTGCAAACCAAGCATGTGCCCTTGACTGGCATCAAACCTGGGACCCTTCAGTCCGCAGACCAACGCTCTCTATTCCCTGAGCCAAACCGGCTAGGGCACAGCCTCTGCATTCTGTTCCATGGCCCTCTACATGGAGCCTGACCTCCCCGGGTCTAATGAGAAGCTGGGGTTGGTGAGAAGAAGTTGGTGGCCGGTTGGGAATTAGGGCACTCCAGCGACCCACCTCCCGTCAGATCTCGCTGCCTACCTCGGAGTCGGCCAGCAGCAGCTCACATAGCTCAGGGACCAGCTCGGAGGAGGAGGATGACAGCACCCTGGAGCTGCTCGCACCCAAGTCCCGAAGCCCCAGCCCTGGCAAGTCCAAGCGGCACCGGAGCCGCAGCCCGGGCTTGGCCCGCTTCCCCGGCCTGGCCCTCCGGCCCTCCTCCTGTGAACGCCGGGGCACCAGCCGCAGCCCCTCTCCCCAGAGCCGTCACCTGCCCTGTGTGGCCCCCAACAGGGGCAGCAGTGACGGAGGCACCCAGGGCTGCAGTGAGGAGGGGCTCTCTGGGCTGCCTGGTCCCTGGACCCTCCCCCCAACTGTGCCTCGAAGCCTGGGCTTGCTGCCTGCCTTGCGCCTAGAGACTGTAGACCCTGGAGGTGGCCCCTGGGAACCTAACCAGGAGGCCCCGACCCCTGATAGTCTGTCTCCCAGCCCTCAAGGCCGGCAGAAGCTGGAGGAAGGGGGCCTGGGGCCCTGAAGGTGGGGTGGGCAGGCGGGAACAGGTGGCTCCCACTCTGACGCAATCTGTAAACCCACCTGCCTCCCTCCTGCTGCTGCTCCAGCTTTCTCCACACCTGACACTCTGTCCCGGCCAGGGATGGCCATCTGGGGTCCCTCCAACACAGTCCTGACACCTCAACTGTGACAATCAGCAAAGCCCTACCTATGCCCCCATCTGGATGGGAGAAGGGCAATCCTAGAGGTCATGGATTAGGAATTAAATTCTCTAGCCTCACTCCCCACCCCCGACTCCTTAACTTGTTAGCAGTCTGGAGGGGGGTCGGAGGGTAGTCAGAGAAAGGGACTCAAGGAGAGGATGTACAGATCTGACAAGCACCAGGCACTAGCTGTATACATTACACACGCCATCTCCTTTAATCGGCACCACGACCCTGAGTGGTGTTGTTGAGTTCAGTGCAGTTCTTAGTCCCATTTCACAGGTGAGCAAACTGAGGCCAAAAAGAGGTTGCGTGAGGCCTCTCAAAATCAAACACCCGAGCACAGTTTGGCAGTGCATTGGAGGGAGGGGATATTTTACTAGGTCCTAAGCGCTGGCCATGCATTGGCTCATGTAACCCTCTGAGGTAGGTAGGTCCAGTTTATCCTGCTCTTTTTAAAGGAGGAAGCAAAGGCTCAGAATTGGGGAAGGAGACCCATTGTTCAAAGGCACAGGGGAGATTGGAATTTAGGGTCAGGGCAGAATGAGGGGGCCAGCAGCTGTTCAGAGAAGGGATCTCCCAGGAGGAGGGGAGCTGGGAAGTCCCTCTAGTGCCCCTGATCTTGGATTCAAACACAGGCACGTCTGTGGCATCCCTCATTCCCTGCCTGCTGCCTCAGGCCTCAGCACGAAGGCACTCAGGTTCCCCTGGGCAGGACCCTGAGACTTGTGAGACTTGTATTCCCATTGCAACATGAAGGTACGTGCCTCCTCCCAGCACCTCCCGAGGCTGCTGCAGCTAGTTACTCCTGCCCCGTTCCCATCTGGAGTGAAGTGCTCTGGCAAGGCCCAAGCCCAAGGCATCGGAATGAGCCTCCTGAATACCACAGTCCAAGCACAGAGGGGTTGGGTCACCAGCCCAAGGTCACCCAGCACAGTAGGAGACCTAGTCCAGTGTTTGGGCCTCGGCCCCCTCATAAGAGCCTGTGCCACGCTTCAGTGTAATACATGGAAAAGAGGCTGAGACCCCCAGGGCCTAGCAAAGCACAGGCAAGGTCCAGTCCGGGGCGGTGAAAGCTGGAACTGACGTCACTGGTTCCAGGATGTCTGCTGCTCTTGGGTCCTCAGAGCTGCCTGGGTCTGCTGCAGGCACCAGTCATAGAATGACATGGGGGCCTTCCAGGGCTCTGAAGACGGCCCCTCTGTGCCCGGGCCCCTGAGTCTCCTCTGCTGAAGTCGCTGCAAGTGCCGAGCTGACACCTTGACAGCCCTGGGGCCCCTGGAACAGCTGCGGGAAGAGAAAAGTGGGGCAGGCGGTCGAGGCTGCCAAGGACTCCATCCTGCTCTACAGACACGGGGGCAGAGGCCCCGGGGAACAGGGCTGGAGCTGGGGAGGGGGTGGTGATTCTAGAAGGGGGCAGAGTAAACCAGCCTGGTACCCAGAGGCCAGGGTTCTGCCGCTGACCGGCTGCGGGAGCCTGGGCCAGTCTGGGCCTGTTTCCTCACGTGTGAAGTAGGAAAAGCAGCACGGGGCTGGCTCTGAGAATCGGACTCGAAATGAGATTGTTGAGTTAAGCGTTTTCACAAAACGTGTCCGCTTGCCTTAGGCTGTGTGCATCTCACGCAGTACCGTTTCCTTGGCTTTTATAACCATTTTACAGATAAGAGCACAAAGGTGTGGAGAGTTGACTCAGCTTGTCAGGTCACATAGGAAGTAAGTGATAGAGTCAAGATGCAACCCAGCCCGGCCAGTGTGGCTCAGTGGTTAAACATCAACCCCATGAACCAGGAGGTCACGGTTCGATTCCCAGTCAGGGCATGTGGGCTTGATCCTGCACAGGAAGCAGCCGATCAGTGATCCTCTCCTATCCTTGATGTTTCTATCTCTCCCTCTCCCTTCCTCTCTCTGAATCAATAAAAACAAATTTTAAAAAGGATGCAGCCCATATGGGCCAACTACAGAGCTGAACCCAGGCACCAGGAGGGAGGGAGAGGACAACGGAGCTCAGAGATTCCTGACCTCTGCCCTTGGCCCAGGCGCACAAGGTGGGCATAGGCGGCCCCTCCCCCTCGGGAAAAGTGCCCATCCCTCCTGGCTCTGCTCTCACTTACTCTTTGCTCTCAGCACAGTCCAGGGGAGGGGCCAGCTTGAAGCAGGTCGTGCCCAGCAGCTCCCAAAGCAAGTTGGCACCTGTGGGTGGGCTGTGGAGCCTCAGGGATCGTGCTAGTCTGAGGGCAGAGGCAGGCTCAGGCTGGGGAAAGGCCTCACCAGCCAGGTGCCCCTTCCCAGTGCCTGGCAGCGGGCAGCCCACCCCATGGGTCCGAGCAGGCCTCACCTTCGCGTGCAGTTGCAGTGGAAGAGGGGCTCTCGGGCGCGGTTGAGCAGCTGGAACTTGGTCTCCTGGGGCCCGATCTGGTGCTCACACTTGTCCAAGTGGCGGAAGCTTCGGCAGGCCTGGCGGGCGACTGGGGGTAGCGTGGTGGTGAGAGGAGCCCAGTCCTCCAGGGTGGCCTCCCCCTTCCCATGCCCACTGCCATACAGAAGAAACACCAGCACATGGCTCAGTCACACACACACACACAGTGTGAGGGTCCAGAGCACTGAGGGTGGTCAGAAAAGGCTCCTTGGAGGCAGGGGCTGCTAAGCTCGGCTGGGAGAGAGGAGGAGGAGGGGAGAGTGCTCCGGGCAGAAGGAACAGCATGTACAAAGGCCCAGAGGTGGGAGAGAGCAAGTCGCTTTTGAGGAATCAAATGACGTTTGTGAAACTCAAGTTTCCACTGAGGAATAGGTTTCGCAGAACCAGTGCCTCAGGGCCCCGACGGTGTTGGGACATCGTCAGTTCAGGTAACAGGAGCCAAGGTGGGGGCTCAGAGGGTAGTGACATTGTCCAGTCGGAAGCTTATGGAAATCCCTCTGGCTGCAGTGTGACTGGAGGGAGGGAGAGAGACCCCGGGAAGAGCATGGAGCAGGAAAGGAAGTAACACAGGCACCCTGCCCCTCCTTCCCCCCATGCACAGAGGCACCCTGTACCCCAATCCCCCATGCACAGAGGCTAATACCTCCTCATCTCAGGAACTCCGCCCCCACCCTCGCTCAAGCTTAGGTTCTGAGCTCACCCTGAGGTTTTAGGGCACCCAGAGGCCCCTGATGGCCCGAATGGGTGACCTCCAGCCAGGCTGTGGGGGCCAGATCAGGCCTGGGGGCGGCCACGGGGGCCTGGAGGGCTGCGGCATTGTTTTTGCTGGGGTGCTGGGATCCTTCCCGCAGGAGGGCTGGGCTCTGGGGGCTGGGAGTCAGGGCCATGGCGGGGGAGCTCCAGGAGGTATTGTAGAGGGTCTTCGGCTGGAGGCGGGCGAGGGGGATGGAGCCGTACATCCTACACCTAGGAGGCGGCAATTGATAACCCAGAATCCCTGCTTTCAGAAGCTCCCCCAATTCATCTCCATGGAGACCAAGTCTCCATCGGCCCCACCCTTCATCCCACTGGTTTGTGTGGGGCTGGGTTGGGGGGGATGATAAGGGAGAGGGGGGATGTTTGCCTCCTGGGCCCCACCCTGAGGAGAGGACAGAGAACCAGCATCATTCCCTGGAGGATAGACAAACAGCCTCCCTCCCTGGGAAAGGGCTCAGAGGGGGCTGTTACTTACCCGCCCCACCAGTACCAGGCCACACACGCCTCCTGCTCCTCCAGCACAAAGCAGGGGATCTCCAGCACATTGAAGAAAACCACGCCCACAAGGTCTGCGACAGAGTCCCGCTGGTTTTGCAGGCACTGCTGGAACCTGCCCAGAGCCCACAGAGCCAGCACTCAGGTCCCCAGGCCACAGAGGGCCCCTGGCTCCTCCCCAAGCCCACCAGCTACTACCAGCAGGTGGTCTGGGTCCAAGAGTTCCTTCCCTTGCCCGGTCAGTGTGGCTCAAGCCTTTGAGCATCGACCTACAAACCAGGAGGTCAGGGTTCGATTCCCGGTCAGGGCACATGCCCAGGTTGCAGGCTCCATCCTCAGTGTGGGGTGTGCAGGAGGCAGCCAATGAATGATTTCTCAACATTGATGTTTCTCTCGCGCTCTCTCCTTCTCCCCTCCTCTCTGAAATCAATAAAAATATCTATATATATAAAAGCCTAATATGCAAAGTGTCCCCTTGGGAATTCGACCAACTGGGAGTTCGATTGCTTGCTGTGATGTGCATTGGGACTCTAGTATATATATATTTTTAAAGGAAGAGTTCCTTCTCCACTCAGCTCTCAGCTTTCCCACTTGCATGGTGGTTCTGGGCTGTCTGAACCCGTTAAGATGCTCTGGAATCCCAGTCTCTGCACCCAGGAACTGAGTAACTCCACCCCAGCCCCCTGCCCACGGCCCACCTGGCATCACAGTTGCAGTGAGAGATGGTGTGGAATCGGTAGTTTTGGATGCCATAATTGTACTGGAAAGGCAAGATGTTTTGTGGGCAGTGGTCATGCTCCCGGCAGCAGAGATCGGGGCCCCGGAAGACACCTGTAGGGAGTGAAGTGGGCACCAGCTCAGCAGGGTCCCACACACTGGCTATGCCCATGTGATGTTGGGCCCAGTGCACAAAATTCGTGCACTTGGGGGGGGGGGTCACTCAACCAGGCCTTGGGAGCCCTATATAATAAAAGGGAGCCCTTGGGCCCTAACCGGTTTGGCTCAGTGGATAGAGCATCGGCCTGAGGACTGAAAGGTCACAGGTTCAATTCTAGTCAAGGGCATATACCTTGGCTGTGGGCATATCCCCAGCAGGGGGTGTGCAGGAGGCAGCTGATGGATGTTTCTCTCTCATTGATGCTTCTAACTCCCTATCCCTCTCCCTTTCTCTCTGTAAAAAATCAATAAAAAATATATATATTTAAAAAGGTAGCACTTGGGGAATGTCCGACTGATGGCAGTTGGACATCCTTAGGGCTGCCGTGGAAGCAGGAGAGGCTCCCGCTGCGCTCACCAGCCATGAGCCCAGCTTGTGGCTGAGTGCTGCTCCCCTTGTGGGAGCGCACTGACCACCAGGGGCAGCTCCTGCATTGAGCGTCTGCCCCCCAGTGGTCAGTGTGTGTCATAGCGACCAGTTGTTCTGCTGTTTGGTTGATTTGCATATTAGCTTTTTATTATATAGGATTTTTATTGATTTCAGAGAGGAAGGGACAGGGAGATAGAAACATCAATGATGAGAGAAAATCACTGATTGGCTGCCTCCTGCACGCCCCCTACTGGAGATCGAGCCCACAACCCGGGCATGTGTCCTTGACTGGAATGGAACCCAGGACCCTTCAGTCCACAGGCCAACGCTCTACCCACTGAGCAAAACCGGCTAGGGCAGGACTCACAGTTTCAAAGCTTAAAGAGAGCACCCAGACCCAGCCTGTGCTGTGCAACTTTCAAATGCAGGACAGCCTACCCCGTAGCCCAGGCCCACGGAAAGGTCCGCCTGGGAGGAACTGTGGAGGCAGACCCAAGCTCACATCCAAATACCACTCTGAGGCCATGAACGCGTGTGGAATGAAATGACAAGCAGGCAGGGTGCAACCTTGGGTGCTGGCATGATGAAACACTGTCAGAAGGCCAGTTTGCCCCAGCTCAGGAGCCAAGTCCTCCTCTAGCACTCTGCACACACGCACAGGCCGCTGTGCTGAGAGTGCAGAAAAGCCGTTGGAGCGATCATGCCTTTTACTGAGTGTTTCGTAAGAGCCCAGCTTCCCACAGGCAAAGCTCGCGGCAGCCCTGCCAGGCGGGTGTCACTTCATGATCCTGGTGAGGGAACAGGCTCGCAGAGCGCGATGTGCTAAACTGGCATCTGAACCCAGGCCCTCGGGTCTCAGTGTCCACCCCACTGGCCACTCCTCTTAGGAAATGGCGATTTGGTTCAGCTGACCCCGGGTCCACCCCAGCCTGTCCCCTCCCTGACGGTGATTAAGGAGGACTCCCGGCGGTAAGTAGGACCTTTCCCGTCTATGACCTCATTTAAGCCTCCCGTGATGAGAGATGAGAGATGTGGGGTCACCCTCATTTTACAGATAAGGACACTGGAGTTCAGAGTGGTTAAGTCACTCCCTCAGGGACACACAGCCGGGAAGAGTGGAGGCCAGGGTGAAAGCCTGAACTTCCCCCACCCCAGCCCCCCTAGCCCACACGCCCGTGGCTCACCCAGCTCCGTGGAGTTCCCGGCAGAGTCCCCCAATCCACACCACAGTGTGCCAGGTATGGTCCAGCCTCTCTTCTCCCGCGGGTGCCCTGCGCCAGGTGGTCCACGCTGCCCTGCTGCTCGCTTCTCCCTCACTCCTGCTGGCCTCCGGGCAGACGGTGTGCAGGCCCCCCACTGGCTCTGGAGGATGGCCAGGGCTCTCTGCAGCTCAGGGCCAGGGCTGTGGATGAAGAAGTCCCGGGAGATCTCGCCTGCACAGAGGGCGCTGAAGGCTGCAGTGAGCTCCGGCTCCTCCTGCCGGCTACAAGCCTGCAGCCTCCCGTGCCCATCCCAGTGGGCATGGAACAGCGCCAGTCCCTGCGCATCCTTGCCCAGGAAGCTTAGGGACCCCGAGGGGCTGCCGGGGACGGACCTGGCCAGGTGGCAGGAGGTGCTGTTCCAGCCAAGGGCAGAAGAGCCCTCCAGAGCAGCCCTCAGGAAGCCCAGCACCCCCAACAGCCTTCCCAGAAGCCTCATCCCGCCCTGGCCCAGCCCAGTCCGACAAAGCTCTCGGGATGGGATGCCTCTCCCTGGCGGTCCACCGGCCCACGAGGCAGCAGCACAGGAGCTGAACGGAAACGGTGCCCCGGCAGACCCCGTGCAGCGGGGCCAATGAATGGAGCTTTGGGAGGGGTAGGAAGGAGGTTGGCGTATGGGGTGATCTCAAGCTTGTAACTGAATCCACCGGCTGGACAGGCCGCCGATTGGCTGAGAGTGCGCTCGCCGAGGCCCACGCCCCCACTCACCCGGCTTTCTCACTGCCATCCAGTCACCTGCTGGCAGCCGGACCTGGGCAGGGACTGTGGGAGCCAGAGTCCTGGGCCCCAGGGGGCGGGGCCCGGAGAGAGGTCCACACCTCCTCCCTGGGGAGCGAGTGGGCTCAGGGGCTCCGAGGAGGCTCCTGGAACTCATCCTCATCTCTCCACCCCAGCGGAGGCTACCACACACCCCGCCTCCAGGAAGCTGCAGGGCCATCCATTGGGTGAAAGAGGTGAGGGCAGGGCTGAGGCTCTGTGGTCACAAACTCTCCCTCCCCCACACCCCCCAAATTCTGGGAAAGAGGGCAGATGTTGTCCTGGCCTGGCCACCCAGGGCGCTCCCTCCAAATCCTGGTTTTTAGGAAGGCTCTTGGCACAGCCAGGGGACAGCGTCCCAGGGATTCCTGGAACTCCAGGCATAGGTCTAGTTCAGAAGTTGCACCCCTGGTCCAATAGGCAGTGGGTGGAGACACAGCCAGAGCAGAACATGAGAGCAACATGGGACGCTTTTCTTACTTTAAAACAAATTTTCTCTTTGTGCTTCTCTGATGGGGTGTTTTCTGCTACCTTGTCTTCCAAATCGCTGATTTGGCCCTCTGCTTCATCCAACCCACTATGGTTCCTTCTAGTGTATTCTTCATTTCAGGTATTGTATTTTTCATTTCCGACTGGTTCTTTTCCGACTGGTTTCTATGTCTGTTTTCATGCTGTGGTAATTCTCACTAAGTTCCTTGAGCATCATGAGAACCACTTTTTTAAAACTCTATATCTGATAAATGACTTGCCTTCATTTCATTTAGCTCTTTTTTCTGAAGCTTTCTCCTATTCTTTCATGAGGGCATGTTTCTTTTGCCTCCCAATTTTGGCTGTCTCTTTGTGTTTGTTCCCAGGTATTAGATAGATAGATCTGCTATGACTCCCAGTCTTGGGAGGGTGGCCTTAGAGATTTGATGTCCTGTGGGACCCAGTGGCACAGTCTCCTTTATAACCGGGGTTGGGTGCCCTAGGAATGTCCCTTGTGTGGGTTATATGGGTTCTTCTCTTGTAATTGAGTCTTGACTGTTATTGGCCTGTTTGTGGGTGGGGTCCCACATGCTGGCTGACCGTGAGGATCAACCCTTACATCAGTGTACGAGCTGCTGTGCAGGCGCTGACCACCCGAAGCGGAAAAGGTTGACGCTCAACCACCTCCAAAGGGCCAGGAGCCCAAAGTTCTGCTGCTTCTCCACCCTGTCATTCCACGTAGGGTTCTTTGGCAGAGGCTGAAACCTGGATTTGTTTGTTGGCTTTAACTTTGAGATCTTAGCTCACATCCTCTCCCTTCTTGGGACTGACTTGGCCCTTGGGGTCCTGGAGAGGCCCTGGGAGTCTAATTCACTCAACGGGATGAAGAGGGTGGGCAGGGAACATAACAAGGAGGATCAAGGGGCTCCGAGGGAGGTCTGACTGCAGAATGCGGCCCCTGGTAGACTAAGTAATAACTCTCCCATATCTACAGCCAAGGACTCAAGTTTCTGAAGCACAGTTTTATCTGTGAACTTGTCCAAGGTCAATGGCAGAGGGGAATTGGAGCTAGGACTAGGCCTTCAGCCTCTTGACACCTAGGGTTCTTCTTGCTGCTCTGGGATTTAGACTAGAGGGCCCAGGGAGCAGCTCCTTTATGCCCAGACCAGGAGATAAAAGCAGGAAGGCCTGCCGGACAGCGGGGCAGGCCCAGCCTGAGAGCTCAGAATTTGGTCCAGTCTCTGCTACCACCTAGTGGGCACCATCTAGAGAAACTCCTGAGGGAGGAATGCTCTTTGCTCCTTTCCTGATCCTTTCATGCACCTGCCTGGTCTTTCTTGGAAAAGGTCTCCCCATAACTCCTGGCATGTGGCAGGCCCTAAGCAAACATTCCTTCTTTCCTTGGCTCCTGTAGGTGCAGGGCAGAGAAGGCCTGCTCAAGCAGAGCCCCGCCTCCCTCCCCATACAGCCCAGGGGTTGCACCCCATGAATTCCTTCCAGATTGTCTCTCCTTCACCAGTTTTTCCCTTACCTAGTTTCCTAGATTTTTGTCCATGCCTCATGTGTGTTGGGAATATTCCAGAATCCTTTGGGAAGAGTCTAACTCCCAGGAATAGAGTCCTTCTGACCCACCTCTCAGAAGATTCCAAAATATGGCCCTGATACCACCTAATGGCCACGTCTCTAAACAAATAATACTCTCCAGACCTGAAACTGGAAGTCAGGCTGGTTCACTCTGCTCATGACCCAAGAAAGACCCTGCCCTTGGTCAGCAGGGCCACCCCGTGGACAGTGCCTTGGGGTAGGTCCCCCATGTGGGGCAGAATTAATGGACCCTGAGCTATCCTCAGTCAGAAAGTTTGACGACAGTGGCCTCTGGCCTAACCTTAGGACTTAGAATGAGAGGAGCCTGAGGCTCAGGGGTTAGGTAATATGCTTGAAGGCACACAGAAAGTATTTGCACATTTGCCCCAGATTTGGTAACCGATGAGGATATGATCCTAACCAGCTCACCTCTTCCATGGAAGGGTTGGGGTTGAGGATGATTTGAGGGTGCTTCCTCTGGCTTATTCTCCCTTCTGTCTGCACACATGGTCTTTCTCTCTTTGAGCTTCTTGTATGGAAAAGGACAGACTAACCCCAGAGTAAAGTGGGATAGGGTTGGAGGTAGGCCAGATTTGGAGATCTGAATGCCTCGGCATGTACTTCCACATCCCTCTGTCCAGACCCTTCTTATATTTTTCTATTGTCTTTTAAAATATATTTTTACTGATTTTAGAGAGGAAGGGAGAGGGGAAGAGAGACAGAAACATCAATGATTGGCTGCCTCCTACATGCCCCCTCACTGGGGATCCAGCCTACAACCTGGGCATGTGCCCTTGACTGGCATCGAATCAGGGATCCTTCAGTCCACAGGCCAACGTTCTTAACTACTGAGCCAGACCAGCTAGGGCCTTTCCTTCCTTTCCAGACCCACCCTTTCCTCCATCTCTTCACAGACTCCTGGCCCAAGGTGGGGAGGCAGCATTTCAACAGGAGCAGATTTTGTAGGCAGATTCCAATCTTGAGACTGTTATCAGCTATGTGGATGTTGGGTATGTTGCATAATTTCACTGGGCCTCTTGCTCCTCATAAGTAGTAATACTTGCTTCACAATTTGGAGTGAGGGTTACATTGCATAAATCCCTGTGGCACATGAATGAACATTCAATAAAATCAGCTGCCAGTATTTATTAGTATTAGTATCAGAGGAGTAAGTGAGGGTGAAGGCAGGGGGGAGTTTAGGGCTATCCCAAATGAGAACTTTCAGATGCTCAGAGCAAGCAGGGAAAGGAATCAGAACATTTTTATTGATGTTATTTTTTCCCACCAGAATGAATATTTTTTCATTTGGCACAATTAGTTGTAGGCATCAAATACTATGAAATCCATGCTGGGTCCTAGTGGGCTAGATGCAAACATCACCAATAAGGCTGCTGGGGTCTGTAACTACCTTAGTGTGCTAAAGTAGAGCAGATATTACTTAATATAATTTTGAAGCTGAAGTTTTCCTAAATGTGGTAGCTCCAATTCTGTTATTTCCTGGCAACGTTTCTAATAACAGGAACATGCAGAAATAAGCAGTGCTGATTCCCCAACATTAACATTTTAGGAATGTGGTTATCACTTTCCAGAAGAAAACGTGAGAATGACCTCGTTTCTGACAAAGGAAAAGTTCAACTATCACCTTTAGTCTGCCTTATAAACACAAGGAGCAAAGGGGACTATAATTAGCAAGTTTGTCTTTGAACATTTTTTAAAAATTGATTTCAGAGAGGAAAGGAGAAGGAGAGAGAGAGAGAGAAATATCAATGATGAGAGAGAATCACTGGTCGGCTGCCTCCTGCAGGCCCCACCCTGAGGATTGAGCCTGAAAGCTGGGAATCAAACTGTGACCTCCTGGTTCATACATCAATGCTCAACCACTGAGCCATGCTGGCTGAACAGCAAGTATGTCTTAATTGAAGCTCATGGCTTCAGTGTCTGTTCATAATGATGGTACTCTGTGACTTTTTTGAAGAAGGTAACAGCTCATGCAGAAAAAATTTAAAAAGTATACTGAGCTAACTCAGTGCTAAGCCTGTTCTGTACCCTTACAACTACCTTCTGAGGTTGGAATAAATCTTTTCATACTACCAAATGAGGAACAGAGACTTGTAAGTGAAACGTCTGTCTAAAGTCACATACAGCTAGTGAGCGTGGGAGTTTTCAATGCTCTTCAATTAAAGACCTCTAGGACACACCCTTGGTTGAACAAGTTGGGTTTATTACTTGTTACAGCAAGGGGGTGAGGGTAGGTTATGCAAATCATGAGAAATGATGAGGCATCTCAGTAACAGAGTGTTAGAAAGAACATTTATGATTTAATTTGGAGGAGGGTTAAGGAAGCAGGGTTTTAAAAATTTATTTTATTATTTTATTATTTATTGTCTCTTTTTTCCCCAATTGACCCCCTCCCTCCCACCCAACCATTCCCACCCCGGGCAAGCCCCCCACCACCCCAGTGTCTGTGTCCATTGGTCATGCTAATATGCATGCATACAAGTCCTTTGGTTGTTCTCAAACTCGCCAAGGAAGCAGGTTTTGATCTAGATTGGACACTGTCTATGATTGGGTATCTTGATAAATCTTATTTAGAATGAGGGAAGACTAGACTGAGTCTAAAGCTGTATTGGTGAATAAGTAGCAACCTCTTTATGAGCCAGGATAGGGAAGTTTGGTCATTTAAAAAATATATATTTTTTTATTGATTTCAGAAAGGAAGGAAGAGGGAAAGAGAGATAGAAACATCAATGAGAGTATTATTGATCGGCTGCCTCCTGCACGCCCCCCACTGGGGACAGAGCCTGAAACCCAGGCATGTGCCTGGGACCAAATGGAACCTGGGACTCTTCAGTCCGCAGACCGACGCTCTACCCACTGAACAAAACCGGCTACAGTTGTTTGGTCATTTTTGTGGTTTGGACAATCTTCGTGTTTTGTCTGGTTCAGATACGATTATAGAAGATTATGGGAAAGGTCTTATTAGTGTTTTGATTCATCACCATCACAGAGTGGCCTTGTCTGATGTTCTGTAGACATTTTGTGGGTTTTTTTGTTTATTTGTTTTTTTATTCTGTGACATTTTTATATTCACCAGAATGCCACTGCCTACTTGTTAGAGCCAGAGCAGCTCCTGGATATCAAGGGCTACTTTTCTCTTTATCAGAGCCTGGACTCAACTCCATGTTTGTATGACTGGAAACACCTTGTGTTACTCCCTTGTCCATAGGAGCCTGAGAAGAGGGCTGGCAGATGAGGAATTTCATCTAGGAGTTTATTTCATCTACTACCTTCACCCCCCACTCTGAACCAACCCTTAGTACAATCCCTGAGACAACTGCAGGCACTGAATAAAGGTTGGCTGAGTTAATGAAACAATGAAGATGTGTGTCAAGAATTCTAGAGAACAGCCCTGCCCGGTGTTTTCAGTGGTTAGAGCATCGGCCCTCGCTAGGACTCCACTTCTTATATCAGTAAAGGCTCACGGGTTACCGTTTTGCTCCATTAAATTCTATTACTATCATCAT
>PVJC01003077.1:0-73404 GCA_004026665.1 Murina feae
CTCAAGGTGTGCCCTCCACTCTGGTGCTGGGCCAGGGGACCACCCCAGCACCAGGCCAGGGTACCTCAGGCTGTGCCCCCTGCCCCGGCGCCAGGCTGGGGGATCACAGACCACTCCCTCTGCCCAGCAGGGCTTGATGGGGGACCTCAGGCCATGCCCCCCTTCCCTGGCATCCAGGGGACCTGAGGCTGCACCCCCCCCCTGGCAGGGCTTGACAGGGCGGGACCAGCCGGGTCTGGATCTGGCCCAATGAAAGGGGGCCATCCAGGTTTGGGTCTCGAGCGATTTTGAGGTGCATGTGCGTGGTTGAAGACTTGACTCTGGGTTCCATGGTGCACCCCAAACTCTGACAGGAGGAAGATTTTCATATACGTTTTACTAATTTTCTTTAATCTCTGGCACTTCTATTATAGAGAAAGGGCAAATAGCAATATTAAAATATTTCCTCTAATTAATCCCCTTTTAATGTGCACGAATTTCATGCACTGGGCCACTAGTTACAATATAATTGACTGTAACCGGCCCCTTTCTTTTTCAAGATTCTTTGACAAATCAGATGAACATGTGCCCACATGGTTTAAAAGAGCCCAGTCACGAACCTAAAATGTAGCATGTATTTTCTTTGATTTCTGCAGTGTGTTTATTTTTGCAAGAAATTTTCTCCCAAGAAGCCCTGAGTTTGCTAAGCTAGAGATGTGGATAACAGTTGGGAACAGTGGGCATGACTAAGAGGGAGTGAAAAGCACTATTTTAAGTGCGAATAGTTTAATCATGCTGACGATGGACGCATCCTGCAATTTAGAACAATTTGTTCTTTCTATGAAAGTCTGCATTATCATCTGCCTCACTCTTGTTATGAATGTACTAGAGGCCCAATGCACGAAATTCGTGTACGAGTAGACCTTCGCAGCCCCGGTAGCTGCCTGGTTCCCTCCTTCGCAGCCATGGCGAGGCAGCAGCCTGGATCCTCTATCCTGGTCTGATTAGCATATTACGCTTTTATTATTATAGATTAAGCTCATAGGGATGCTGGGAGAGACTTATTTTATTTTCAGTGCATAGTTTTTATTTATTGTTCAGTAATAAATAAGCATCTCAAATTCCTAGAAAATTGAGAGAAGACATGGTAGAGTGAGTCGTGAATGTCAGTGAAGGCATTAAATACAAGTCATTTCAATGTTAGAGAGACTGTGGTTTAAACTCAGGCCCCACCACCTGGCCCTGAAAGATGACCAGTCTCTGTGCTTCAGTTTTCTCATCTGTAAAATGGGGGTATGAGCAGTACTTTCCTCGAAGGGTATTTAAAATAATGAAAGGAAACAATCCTTTAGAATTAATGATGTTTCATACAGAGATTCATAGAGATAAATATTAGCAGGGGTCATTACCAAAGCTTCTTTTTTCAAGTTTAGCTCATGTTGCAATTGCTGAGCTGAAGAATCAGAGCGAGATGAGGGAGGGTTGAGGGGGGTTACTAATCTTGGAAATCCTTTCCAAGGAGAGGATCAGAGGGAAGCAGCTGGTCATGCCCTCAAGTGACAAAGGACCTGAATCCAAGACTTAAGGCAGCCGACTGATAATTTGCTCTCATTATTGATGTTTCTATCTCCCTCTCCCTCTCCCTCTCTGAAATCAATAAAAATATATTTTAAAAATTCAGATCTCTTTTAAGACTGCCTGTGGTTTCCTCCCGGTGATCTAAGCTTCGAGATCCACTTAGAATGAAAATTCAGGCAACAGTAAGTAATGGAAAGTTTAAAATGTCACCCGTAAACACTCAGTTTATGGAGTGGGAGGGGTACCGAGGACGGTGCCCCTGGACTGCGGTCCAGCCCCTCGGAGAGTCTGTGCGTCTCAGAGGCGTGAACCCTGCATCACTGATTCAGTCCGCTGGCTGCTCTTGGCAGTTCCCGGCACACTGTACGTTCACCCGCATCTGACCGTGCAAACACTGAAAGGAGAATGATCATGGCTGGTTGTGTGGCTGCTCTCTGAACGGTGCGAGGTGCTGAGTGATAACTGGCGCAATGTCAAGCTTTATTTCTCTTTCAATATGTGTATGCTTTCCAGTCGCAACATTGCTTTGGTTGAGAAGCAATTATAAATGGCCGTGGAATATCGTGTTTGTTTTTTAATGTGGACAGATCATCCTTCATGGTAAACTGTTCAGGGCTTAACTGGCAAGCTGTGTGGCATCTCACCTTGATTGGTTTGATCTGCTTTTCTGTGCTTCCCAGGGTACGAGGGTGGACGGACTCTGACGCCAGGTACAAGACGGCCTTGCTATCTGCCAGAGTTACTTTTTTCAGAGTTGTTAGTATCACTGACATCTTCCATAGATGTTCAATTTTCTTCCTGTGTTCACGTTTTCATGACTTCAATTGGAGCTCTAATTGCACTTAATTTCTGCCTCTTAACCCATCTGGAAAATATCACAGCCTTGGACCAAGAGTGTCAGCTATTTAATTTCTCTTGAAGGAAAACTCCATCTACTTTTACGATTCTCTGCTGAGGTTATGGGAATAGATTCTCTAATAATGAAGATTCTTCAAGAAAATCTTTAAACGTCTGGAAACACAGAGCGTTATTTTAACTTTAGGAGACCCGAGGGAAATCTGGTTGAACTCGAGATGCATAACCCCGGCCAGGATGCTGACAGCTACTGGTCATCCCCCGAGTGCTTCGCTGTTAGGGCCACATCTGTCTCTGCTCAGGGTTGGGGTGGGGGTGAGGGGAGTCGGTCGGGGGAAAGTAGATCACTTCTAGCTCACCTCTGGTCATCATCGTACCAAACTGGGGTTATAATTCAGGAGCAGGTATTCTCCCTTCTGCAATATTGTCCTAATAATTCCAGCTAAACCCAGAGTTCAGAAGCATTCCTTTTTTTTATAACTTAAGCATAGGGGAAAAAAAAGAAAGAAAAGGAAGAATAGGAACACTGATACAATTAGAGCAGTGGTTCTCAACCTTCTGGCCTTTTCAATACAGTCCCTCATGTGGTGACCCAACCATAACATTATTTTCATTACTACTTCATACCTGTAATGTTGCTGCTGTTATGAATCGTCATGTAAATATCTGATATGCAGGGTGGTCTTAGGTGACCCCTGTGAAAGGGTTGTTCGACCGCCAAAGAGGTCGCAACCCACAGGTTGAGGACCACTGAATTAGGGCAATAAAAAGGATAAAGGTAGAATTGATCTTTTAAACATTCAAGCATTAAAATTTATACGGAGTGCTTGCTACGTACAATGTACTATGAGAGGCATTGTATTGTCAGGAAAAATTGTGACGGGCTCAAATGGGCCAAAAAATAAAAAAAGAGAATCCCAAGGGTCCTGTTGAGCACAGCCTTTTGGATTATCTCTAAACGGCATTGTCTCTTAGCCGGTTTGTAAGTCTCCAAGTTGCAGAGAACCGATAAGAATGCAAATGCGTCTTGTCTATGGAAATGGAAATTAATTGTGTCAGGTGGAATAAATGGGTTATAGCTCCATGAATAGGCCTGTCTGGCATCTAGTTGTAAATTCATTTCAGAATTCCTTATCGGATTATCTGTGTACTTTAAAGTCTCCTCTGAGTGGACTGTAACATCTGTTGAGTCCCCTCATTAATTATTGAGGTAAATAAAATCCTCATTCATTTTATATTCACATAAAGGTCATAATTATACCTTCTTTTAAACATTCTCTTTAACAATTTGACAAACACATGACTCATACTTGCTCCTAATTGTTTGCTTTCTAAATCGGAGTGATAAGACATTTAAGTACAAGCTGACATGCAATTCTGAGCTCTCAGGAAACAAAGTTGAGGTCGGCATTGCTACAGATTTCCAGGGTGGATTGTATTAATCGATAACTATTTGCACATCCTACTCTTTCAGGCCCTTTATCCAGTGGATTACTTGAAAGTGATAAAATTCATGTAAAAAGATAAAAGAATAACATTCCATGCTGCTCTAGACACAGGGATTTAAAAACAATGTTAGGATTTTTTTTCCATGATCAAAATAAGAATTTTATTAACATTTAGAAAAATAATAAATCGTGGGAAATACCAGAATGTGGAAACCATGGGAAAGCAAGGCGAGCAGGCCACAGCTCTACTAGGTAATGCAAACGTTTGGGTATATTTGCCGTCTAGGTTTCCTATGCTTGGTTTTTGTTTGGTGTGTGACTCCTGCACAGTGTGTGAAGGCTGGATAATGGTCCCCAAATATCCGCATCCCAGTCCACGGAACTGTGTCTGTGTAAGGCTGCACAGCAAGGGGAATTGAAGCTGCAGGTGGAAGGAAGGGAACAGCTGACCTTCGAATAAGTCGATTATCCTGGAGGGTCATGTCGGTGAGCCTGATATGGTGACCATGGTCCTACAAAGTGACAGAAGGAGAACAGAAGATGGTTCTGAGAGCTCAGTCAGGTTCTGGAGGAGGGGGCCACATGCCAAGGAATGTAGGTGCCCTAGGGAGCAGCGATTTTCAGTGGGTGTGCCACGGCACACTGGTGTGCCCCAGGAACTGTTACTACCTATTTAGTCAGGGGCATGGACCCCTTCGCCTTTAGATGGTCAAATTTTAAAAAATGACAACAGCCAACACAACACAGTAGCCATCTGGTGTGAATGAATCAAAATTAGAAATTTTTTATTTTTGGCAATTGGCACTGACTTTCAGTAATTAGTTTATGTGTGCCATGAGATGGAAGATGTTGAAAATTGCTACTCTAGGGGCTGCAAAAAGCAAGACAACATAGTTTATAATGGATTATTTCATAGTTTTTTTAGTTTTCATCCAACCCATTCAAAAGAACGAAGGAATCCTCTTTGCCTCCTTTTCCACCTCCTTCAGTGCCCACAGCGACACAACCCAAAAGAAGAATGAACCAAATCCCAAAGGTCGCTGAGCTTCTTACAGGCTCGGATACGGGAAGTGGCAGGGTGGCATCACTGACCCTAGAATCAGTAACTGGGGAATGGCCCCGGGATCCGCAGGGCTTCTTGGGGGAAAACCATCTCCTTCAAATACAGTGAGAGCAACACTTTTTTACGCCCGTAGGACAGTGGCCATCTTGGGGTTGGGGGCCTCAGAGGGCGATCAGCACTGTGTTCAGAGTAAAAGATGTTCTGAGGATGGACAAGAAATGCTTCATTTGGTACCATGGTTCTTGTTTGCTAATTCCTGGTATGAGAGACTTTAACACGAGTGTCAGGACCAACGGTAGTATTTTTATGTGTTACTTGTAGTCAGCTGCATGCTAGCCCATCTGCAGCTCTTGCTCTACGGGCACAGTGATCCCTTTTGTCATCTTCCTGAGGATTATAATGGGTCAGTCCAGCTGTTTTTACAGCGAGGTGTCTGGTGTGGTTGAGATACTTGGCAATGGTACTCAGACTTCCTGTCCCTGGCGTGGGCAGATCAGGTCAACAATGCCTTTCCCTCTCCCTGCCCCAGCCCGTGGGGCATGCTGCCTTTGTCTGGGTGTGCCACACAGCAGGCTGTCACGTCCTGGCTTTGTACTTTCAGAGGCTAGTCCTTGAGCAAGAATAAAATGATGCAGCCAGTTGGGGGGAAAAAAAAGGAACATGAAGTTTTTCAATTAGCTATTTCCTGGATTCCCTAGATAATTGGCAGAGAGAAGGTTTTTCAGCTTTTAAGCCAATCTTAGTGAAATAAAGAATCCTTGATTTTTAGAGACGCAGAAAAAAAGTAGATCTGGGGAAAAGAAGTGAACTCGAAGGTGCAAACATAATGCTAATTATTACATTTTAAAATTTTCCACTTAGTAACAGTTGCTCAGCCACCCTTTCATTCTCTCTTTCTTAAAATAAAAATCTATTTTGCCCTGACTGGTTTGGCTCAGTGGATAGAGCGTCGACCTGCAGACTGCAGAGTCCCAGGTTCGATTCCAGTCAGGGGCATGTACCTTGGTTGCGGGCACATCCCCAGTGGGGGGTGTGCAGGAGGCAGCTGATCAATGTTTCTCTCTCATCTATGTTTCTAACTCTCTCTCCCTCTCCCTTCCTCTCTGTACAAAATCAATACAATATATTTAAAAATTTTATTTTATTGATTTCAGAGAGGAAGGGAGAGGGAGAGAGAGATAGAAACATCAATGATGAGAGAGAATCATTGATCGGCTGCCTCCTGTACACCCCCTACTGGGGGACTGAGCCCACAACACAGGCATGTGCCCTGACTGAGAATCAAACCACGACCAGGAATCGAACCATAGGTCATTGCTCAACCGCTGAGCCATAGGTGCTGGGCTTCATTCTCTTTCCTTTAACTTATTTTATAGGTGATTTCATTTAACGAGCCGTGAGAAGGTGCATCAGGACAGGTTGGAGTGCTTCTTCAGGGTGTCTGTGAGCTGGGGTCTCATGGGAGACAATCTTCAGAAACGATACTCAGCGTTAAACAGCAGGAAGACAGACACCTGGAAAAGCGTCTTTCTCGATGGAGTCAGGCCTTAACTCTCCACGAACAGGAGCAAATTAGGAAAGAGCCTTCAGTGTTGACCTATAATTTCGTTAGGATAAGTTGGTTTTGATGAAGGACGCTTTACATGGGATTGTAAGAGGGGGGGCTGTCGCGGATGCTTCTGGAAGCTACTGGGAGCAATCAGGAAGAACATGAATGAAATGGTGGCAGTTGCTCAGGAGCCAGCCGGCAGCGCTCGGCTGATCTTCCCAAGGTGCAGGCACTTCTTAGAATGACGTGGATTTGGAAATAATCACTTTTGTGCTGAATGAGTCCACCCAGGAAGAAGCTGTATAGCCATGCATGCAGCCTCCCCCAGGAATTAAAGCAAAATGTTTGCAAACCGAGGACCTCATTCTCCAGAGAGGTCTTGCCTACGGAACCTCAATTTGCAAACATATTCTAAATATTTACCTAATAACTTAAGTTTCTAACATAGCAATTGTTTGGAGGTAAAATATGGAGGACCATGATGTTAGGTAAAGAAGTCTATTGGAAGGCCACTTTGGAGATGTAAATTTCCCAAATAAAAAAACAGTAACTGAATCTGTAGCTGTTTCAACATTCAACTGTGTGAATACATTAACTATTCTTCTAATTCCTCATTCTTGCTTTGCATATGTAAATATGGGATTCTGTACTTGTGGAGTTGTTTAGATAATTACAGATTTGGAGTCTGTGCTCAAAAATCAAGTCTTTCAAAGGCACATTTGGCTGAGAAAAAAGTGGGACAATTTTTTTTCTCCATTTTTGCTTTTTTGGGTTATGAGGGGAAAAAAAGACCTTACTGATTTTAGAGAGAGAGAGGGGGAGAAGGAGAGAGAGATAAAAACATCAATCAGGATCCAGCCCACAACTGAGAACTGAACTGGTGACCTCGGTGGATGGGTCAATGCTCAACCACTGAGCCACATGGGCCGGACTAAAGTTAAAAAGCTCTTTTTAAAAAAATTTAAATTCTTCATTGTTTAAAGCATTACATGAATCTCCTTTTATCCCATTGACCTCTCCCTGGCCGAAGAAAGTTCTTTTGGTCAACTTAAGTTATGTGGCTGCCAACCTCACATGAAATGGCAGTTTGTGCGTGGAAACTAATAAGTCAAAGAGAAAAATAAATGGTGATTAAAAAAAGAGAGTAAGAATAATATGGAAAGATGTCAAATGGTGCATAGGAGACAAATGCTTATGCTACTAAGCAGTTTCAGGGGGCTTTGTACTCAAGGGGAGGCATAGGTCAAAGCTGATTGATTTGTTGATTTATTCAATAAATCGATTGAGCACCTAATAGGGGAACAGGCATTCTGCAAGGTGCTGGTGACTCAGGAGTGAACAAGTAGAGGCCCCGGGGAAAGGGTCCTTCAAGGGTCTTGAGGCCAGGACCATGCAGTTGTAGTGCTGACTATGAGGGAAGCACGATTCTCAGTGTCTATCTCATGGATACAAACGAGGGTCCCTGTTAACCAGGCAAAGGCCTGAGAAGGTCTGTGCACTGCATAACGCACAGGTTCCTGGGACCTTGCAAGGCAAGGGTTGGGGCTGGAGGCTACGTTCAGAGAGTTGTCCTTCTGAGTATATTTTGATGATCCGAGTCTAGGGTTTCTCAAGCAGGGTTAGGCCACGCATGCAAATAGCTGAGAAACATTGCTGTAGCTTCTTCTAGGTTCCAGGTCCTGTGAAGACGCAATGGTGACAAGCTATGGAGAGTCTGCCCTCATGCCGTTTTGAGGCTAGTGAGAGAGACAGAGACCAATAGAATAACAAGAAACAAACATGATTACAAACTGAGGCCAGAAGCTCAAGGCTCCGTAAGACGGGACAGGGCCTCTCAGCGGTGCTGAGATCTGAAGCGGGGAGTATAGTAGTGGGGTGGGACTGAGAGGCACTTTCCAGAAAGAGGCCAGCTTAGGAGAATCCCTAGGGTCAGAGAGGAAGAAGGCCACTGTGGCCGGACCATGGTGAGTGTTGGCAGGTGATGAGATCCTAGGCAGGTCAGGCGAGGAAGGAGGCACCAAGAGGAAAGGAGACATCTCTCGATGCTAACCGTTGGGCTGGTGGTGGTCTCCAGCAAGTACAGAAAGTGGGGCATGGTGGGGTGTGAGGAGGAGGAGGCATTAGATAAATTATTTTCAAAGCCAGGCTAAGGTTTGACTTAATGAATGAGAGTAGCTGTTAAAACATTCTAGGTTCAAATGCAGCAGGGCACGATCGTAAAGTATCAGTGTCCATCGCTGTGTCCACCTCTGGTTACCTTCCCTAGTTCATGGGCAAGAGGGCGGATCTGATAACACATTTCTTATAATCTAGCACAGTGCCTGCCTGGAGTATGTGCCAAAAAAACAAGTTGCTGGTTGATTAAGTTCAGTTTAATAAAAAATAATTGCTATCCTGCAGATTACAACCTCAGGAAGGCCTTCTGTGTATGATAGACATTCAAGCATAGGATGGGGGAAATACACAGGAATACTAACTAAATAATTTACATATTCATCTCAAAAGCTGAATTGCCCAAGTCCTGCAGAACAGATTTTTTTTTTTTTTTTTATCACTGAGATTGTGGGGAAATTCAGAGACATTTTCTGATATTAAAGCATGAGACCTTCCAGGTGTGAGGATTTTGTCTGCATGATCATCCTCAAAAGGTGCATCTTAGGTGAGAAAACCCTTCAGTCATTGAAAGAGCAGATCCTAGCTTTTCTCATGAGTATTTTGTATATAAACTCAACATCAAGACTAGTATTCTGACTTGATAAACCCATTTCTAGTTTGAGGCGGATAGAACGTGTTTGCTTATCTTGTCTGGGTTTCAAACAGCAGTTCTGAAACAGGGGGCCCGGCAGACCTGGCCGCTCACAGACTTTGCAGGAGCACAGAGTCCTGGACACGCTGAAGGGGACTGATTTCCAGGCCCTCGGCTTCTCCAAGGATCTTTCCTGGAACCAGCCTCCCAGGGAGAAGGGTGTGCGGGGCCACTGTCCTTACCAGCTGCCTTCCACAGTCACTCTATTCTGCATAAGGAAATGGGCCTCCAACCCATCTCTCCTCTCACCCACAGTGGGGCCCACAGTGGCACCTGAGGCCACTGGCTCCTGGGGTGGCCCTGCCGGAGCCCAGCAGAGGGGACAGATGAATAGGTGTGGACAGAATCCCCACTGCTCGCTGCCCCTCATGTCCACGTCATCCCAGCCACTGTCTGCGTCCATCTCACAGAGACTTTGAATTTCTAGGTGAGGGAGAGCGAGATGAATTTATCGCGATTATTAAGGTGAACATGGAGGCCAGGCATTTCCTTTTAGAAAGGAAGACTGATGTGGTGGATTGGCTGGACGGTGAGGTCCAGCTTTGCCAATCAGTTCCATGCAGACGCTTTCTGTAAGTTTAATAAATTAAAACATCAGCTCCAAAGTTTTGACATATGTATGATTAAAGCCTGCATCAATATAGATGTGTTGGTAAATGCATCCTCTTTAATAATTTAAATCTCCAGCGAAAGTGGTGGAAGTCAATTTGAAAATATAGGAGGGGTTACCTCGTCACTCTAAAGCGAATGCATTTAAACTATCAGCTGAGGGACTCAGAGCTGTGAGATAGCGCAGGGGGCGGGAGCCGGGCCCAGACCTGTCGCATGAAGAAGGTCTGGCCCTAAGGAAGGAACTGACGCATTAAGTAACAGGTTCCCAGACAAGGACTGGGAGGACGTCTCCCTGAGAGGCTGGTTCCAGGAAAGATCCTTGGAGAAGCCGAGGGCCTGGAAATCAGTCCCCTTCAGCGTGTCCAGGACTCTGTGCTCCTGCAAAGTCTGTGAGCGGCCAGGTCTGCCGGGCCCCCTGTTTCAGAACTGCTGTTTGAAACCCAGACAAGATAAGCAAACACATTCTATCTGCCTCAAACTAGAAATGGGTTTATCAAGTCAGAATACTAGTCTTGATGTCGAGTTTATATACGAAATACTCATGAGAAAAGCTAGGATCTGCTCTTTCAATGACTGAAGGTTTTTCTCACCTAAGATGCACCTTTTGAGGATGATCATGCAGACAAAATCCTCACACCTGGAAGGTCTCATGCTTTAATATCAGAAAATGTCTCTGAATTTCCCCAAAATCTCAGTGAATAAACAGAAACCTGTCCTCCAGGACCTGGACATTCCAACACACAGTCACTGGTCATTTGCACGAAAGGAACTCATTCACATGGAAATGTTGGTCAGGATGCCTTGCTCCTGGGCACTGACCTGCCAGGTAGGGCTCACCTGCCCTGCGAGGGGGATCTTTCTGAAATGGCAGCACTGGGAGGAGAATGTAGGGTGCCTTTAACTCAAGCCCTCGACTCCGACTGTTTGGGAGGGGGCTCGCTGTCCGCACAGGAGCGAGGCTGATGCTGGGCAGGAGGTGGTGCGCTCCGCCCTGGGTGCTGTGTGTGGAGTCCACACCTACCCGGGGCGCAGCCGGGGCATACGCGTCAGAGCTGGGTGCATCCCTCGCTGCTCCTGGGCTGCAGCCTCCTGCCCCGGGAGGGCATCCAGGGCTCTTGGCATCGGTGCTCAATGAGGACTAGATCTTCGGCCTGAGAGCGGTTCTTACCTCATTGCAAATGCAGAATACAAGGGACAGGACAACCTCCTACAAAGATGGGAATGTGGAGGATGCTACACATTGTTCTAGGACATGCTCATTGAATAACAGTGTAGGTTCAGGTGAGCAAAAGAAAGCCACGTAAGTCCTGGCAAGGCTGGAATGCTTCCTGCCGCCTTGCTGTCCTCGGGGCAGTTGGGAAGTCAGAGGCCTGGGACATTGGGATAAGCTTTACAGGCAGCTAGATTTCATGTGTGTAGAGACTCTATTCTTTTTTTTAAAAAATATATTTGTGTTGATTTCAGAGAGTAAGGGAGAGGGAGAGAGAGATAGACACATCAATGATGAGAAAGAATCACGGATCAGCTGCCTCCTGCACGCCCTGCACTAGGGATCAAGTTCGCAACTCAGGCATGTGCCCTGACCCGGAATGCCAGCCTGACCTTCTGGCTCATAGAGCCATGCTCAAGCCCTGAGCCACGCTCGCTGGATAAAGAGGATTCTTCCTCCCTCCAAAGATGGCCTATCCTGCTGGCCAGCCAGGAGCCAGCAGCTCTAGTCACCTCCTCTTCAGAGACGATGGGAAACTGCTCTCAGGGCTGGAGCACCGACGCCAGCCTTCCTGCCTCGCTGCCTCTCTCTGGGCTGGCTGTCGCAGGAGCGTGTCCGTGCTTTTCCCCTCCCCGAACCCCAGGAAGAGGCTGTTTAGCCCAGGGCTGGGCTGTGTAGGCCGTGGGTCGAGAGGCAGCTGGAGAGGAGGCAGGAGAAGGAGTCAGCTCTGGAATAAAGAGACTACACGGTTTCACTGCCCTCCCAGGCCTCTGGCTTCCCCAGCAAGGCGGCTCCTGTGGGCCCTCGGACCCGGGCACCCTCTGTGCCACTCTGTGGGCTCGGTGTTCTGGGGAGATCTGATTGATCGGTACTATTCTGTGATATCGGGAGGTTAATCTGTTTCCAGGGTGTGGCCATTCACAACAGGCTGCAGCATGGAATATTCCAGGGCTTAGAGCACGCTGGGCCTTTTATGGGCTGCAGCCAGCAGGTGGTGATAGCGTACCATAAAAAAAGCAAGCAGATGGGGCTGGGCGGCGCTGGGCGATCCAGTTTTGCTTTGCTTTGTACTGAAGCTTGACATGCCCATCTATGCATTCCGTGGGTGCAGCGCGGTGGAGCCCAGGCTGATCTTAAACTTGGTTTATGATGATATCATTATTTTTTACTGCTACAAATGAACTGTCGGTTTCAATCTAGCCCATGTTTCAGCCGCCTTCTGGGATCGTCTTGTCAATTATGCAGCTTTCCAGTTTTATGGCTGAGATCAGGAGTGATTCCTTAAAGGCACACGGGGAGCACACTCTGTCTTCAGAATGAACCGTGGGGACGTGGGTTGCGCACTTTGCTGCACGACCAGCATTGGAAACGTGAATGTCTTGACATTTGCTCAGGTGAAGTCATTCATGGACGTGTCCATAGCGACCCGCTCTCCATGGAGCAAAGTGGGGTTAGGTGAGTTCCAATGGTGTCTCATGGAGCTATGTTCACCCATGTGAGAGGGTGACAGGGCCCTTGTGGGCCACAGTGATGCTCCATCCACCAGAAGTTCTTCCTCTCAGACATAAGGTGTCTTGCGATGCCCCTCACTTATTCTTCCTCAGTCAGATGCTACTGAGCTCCTCCTGCGAGGTGCCCAGTCTTGTACCAGAGGCTGGAAAGTCCTAGTGAACTTACTGGGCAGAAAGTCGATCGCGCTTCATCTCCTCATCTTCGTTTGAAGTGGAAGAGCAAAAAGAGATTCTCCTCTTTACAGAGCTGGCCCAGCACCATTGATTGACGGCAAACCTTGAAGGAAAAAGGGGTCAGACGCCCGTGTGCCTCAGTCAAAGACTCCCATCAGCAACACATCGTCATAAATCCATCACGGAATTCTGCTTCCAGCTCACACGCTCTCCAGGGAAGCACTGAGAGGTGGGGAGAATCCAAAGGCCAAGGTTACAGGCTGGCCTGGGTTTCAAATATTGAACAGAGAGTGTGAGCAAGGGTTCAAGCTCCCTGCAAACCATCTGGAGTCTATAAGATGCTTATTCCTCTGGCTTCCTTAATGATGTGATACCTGCTCTAGAATTTGCCAGTTTTTATCAGAATTAAATGACAGCAGTTAGCCTATAGCATGCTTGATATGGGCCAGGCCCCTTCCAGGTATTATTTCAAACCTTTAAAAAAAAAAAAAAATATATATATATATATATATATATATATATATATTATTGATTTTTTAGAGAGAGAGGAAGGGAGAGGGATAGAGAGATAGATACATCGATGAGGTAGAAACATCAATGATGAGAGAGAATTCATTGATCAGCTGCCTCCTGCACGCCTCATACTGGGGATCGAGCCCACAACTTGGGCGTGTGCCCTGAGCGGGAATCAAACCAGTGACCTCCTGGTTCATGGGTTGATGCTCAACCTCTGAGCCACACTGGCTGGTCTTGTTTCCATGTTTATAACACTTATTCAAGCTAGGCATGAGTACACGCCTTTAACATGTAAATGTCTGTTAAAGAGGTTGGTTCAGTTGCCTGGTTACTAGCCAGCCCTGGAATTTAAGGAAGGTCTGCCCATGCTCTCCCCACTGTGTTACCCCTCTCGTCGGAAGCCCTGCTTGCTCTAACACTGCTCCATTGGCTAGAACAGGTAGGAAAGTGAGAGAAAGGCAGTGACCCCAAGATCTGCACTGAGAGCAGGACAGACGTCAAGGTGTGGGGTACAAGTGTCATGCCCAGGGCCTCAGGGGCCCCAGCACATGGGCTGCAGAGCCTTGCCACGCTGGGAACATCAGCAGACACGCTGCAGGTCCTGCCAGCAGAACTGGTGGCTTGTTCTGAACGAAGGCTTTGGGTGGTGACAGACGGGGAGTTCTCAGTGGGGCAGCAGAATGGTTGGAACTCACAGAGCAGAAAACCCTTCGCTGACACAGGAACAGAGGATGGAGCGCAGCACCTCCAACCCCAGCTCCACCAGGAGAGCCACAGGGCCCAGGAGGAGGGCACCTCAGCCAGGCGTGGGCTTTGGAGAGAAAGTGCGAGGTGGGTAAGAGCACAGGACCCTGAGTGCCCAGCGAGATGCACTTGGGCCCCTATTGGTTCCAGCGGGAATGTGCGCGCCTGCCTCCCGGGCAAAGATGACTCCTGAGACGCCTTTAGGAAACAGCACGTCTGATGGCCCCAGCGGCATTTACAGGCTCATACCCTCCCCATGGGTCAGGTGTTTGGCTGACCGGGAGCAGTCCCCAGGGGCCTGCACAGGAGAGTTTCAGAGGACAGAGCGGCATCCTCAGTGACTGTGTGTGGGTTCACTGGGGTGTCCCAGTGAGCGACGCTGCAGGAGGGGAGGGAGAATTACAGGCCGGCAAGGTGAAGGGACACAAAGGACATTAGGGCTTTCCATCAGCTGGTGTGGCGGCTTCGGATGCCAGGAAGCAACCTGGTCAGACATGGCCCAACTCAACTCCCGTTCCCCATGCACGTGATGGAGCCTCCGTGAGGGTGGACATAGCCCAGCATGGAGAACCACTCAGGCAGCCTACGAACCCACTAGACTCACTAGCTCTCCTCCGAGCTAGCCAGAACCATCAGAGTCACGTCTAAGCGGGGACCAGATCAGCTGCCGACCTCACTTACCTGTCACAAGAATTGAAAGAAAAACCGTATGCAAGGCCCACGCAGGAAGGCCTTCCAACAGGTCTTTAAAAACATTCTACTCGTTTCCCGTCAAAAATGGCTTCCTCCTTCTGTTTCTGAAGGCCGCTTTTCTAAATGTATTGTGACTTCCTGTGAAGCCTGTGACCTCCTGCTGCCCAAGACTGGGTGGGAATGGAGTCATCTGTGGCTGTGACATCGGGATGTGAACTAGAAGGAGTGGCCACGCCGCACGGCTATTTCATTGCTCCGCACTCTCCGGGCATCGTCGTCTGTCCATTGCTGTCTGGGCCCTGGCAGAGGTGTTCGACCGCAAGTCCCTCCAGGCCAGGACTGAGGTCCTCGCCATCCCCGAGAGCCCCGGGCTCCTCTCCCGGTGAGCATGTCTGAGGGCCCCTCACAGCCCAGACTTCTCCACGGCACATGGCCTCTTCCACCTGGCCCAGGCCGCGAAGACATTTCCTGTCCCGCGTGAATAACTCAACTCTCGTTCCACGTGCACAGGAGCCCAAGCTTCCCCCTCCATTTCCTCTCTGCAAGCTTATCTTTCCCGTCTCCCCACCCTGCAGGGGAAGGCATAGGAGGAGCAGGCATGTTGCTTTGAGTCTTGAGTATTCAATCCGAAGCTAAGGCGATGGTGTGAGTACAGCTGGCTCAGTCCCAGGGGGCTTCCATTGGGTGCCGAATGGCGGGCATTGAGCTGTGTTTGATCCTTCTTTCTTCTTTTTAAAAAATTGTTATTATTATTTTGCTTTAATTGCCTCATTGTCAGGAAACAAACACAAAGCATTACATCGACCCTCCCCCCCCTCCCGCCCCACACACAACCATTGCGTCTCTTTTAGGCCTCAGGGGGCTCCCACCAACTCAGGGAGGCACTTTTGGCCATTGAGCTGTCTTGAGCCTATAAACCACATGATATTAGCAAGCAGATCTAGGAGAACAGGAACTCAAATAAATCAATCAGCATCTTTAGAAAGATCCCAAAGGTCTTTCAATCTTGGGAGCCTTGTGTGTTCAAAACTCTGGCTGAGGAGATGTTGGTCTGGCTGTGTGGACATCTGGAGTTTTTGCCTTTAGATCTAAATTAATTGTATTGGTAGAATCTGTTCTATTTTTAAATCTTTTAATCCCCTATTCTGGGCAATGTTGACAAAGGTGGGAACCGAGGTAGTACAGCTATCCCTCTGTATTGGGGGGGGGGGGCGGGGAGGGCTGGCTCCAGGACATCCCCTCCCATACCAAATCTACTTCTATAAAATGGCCTAGTATTTGCATACCACTCACCCATATCCTCTTGTATTCTTTAAATCATTTCTCAATGACTTATAATAGCTAATCCAATTAGCCTCTGGAGGCACCGATCATTCCACTCTCAGGCTCATGATCGGCCGCAAGCTCTTGGCTCAAAGTGCCCACAATCGTCTTATTGGTGTGTTGCTCCTGCCATGTCAGAAAGGGCCGAGTCCCAGTCACCTGGGTGCAGGGAACGGGCCGTGGGAGGCGAGCAGGTTTGCTACTTACCTACATGGGCTTTGGGGATAGGTCACCTGAATTCAAATCCTAGCTTCGCCCATGACTTGCTGTGTGACCTGAGAAAGTCACTTATCCCTTAAACCTCTCTTTTTCATCTGCGGTAAATGGATACTAGTAATACCCAACACTTATTTAAACTGATTCCATGTGCCAGATCCTGTGTTCAGTGTTTAACATATACTAACTCATTTAACCTTCTTCCTTTAAATATATATATATATATATATATATATATATATATATATATATACTTTTATTGATGTCAGAGAGGAAGGGAGAGGGAGAGACAGAAACATCAACGATGAGAGGGAATCATTGATTGGCTGCTTCCTGGACGCCCTGAGGGCCACCCCCCCTCCATTGAGCCCGCAACCAGGGCATGTGCCCTCAGACTAACCTTATTTATAACACTCATTTTACAAATGAAAAGAAAGTAAGAAACCCCAAAATACAATTTCTGGGGTTACATATCAAGTGAGTGTTCCAGTTGGGTATCAATCCCATTAATAACTGTGTGGTCTGGAAGGGGGAACACTTCATACTAGCATGGAACCTAGCCCCACGCCGGCATTTTAAACATGAAATAAATGTCAGTTGGAAAATCTAAGGAAGAACTTTTTATCCCTTTCCTCCTCCTTCTCCACATTCTGCTCCTTCTCTCCTACTTTATGGAGACACTTTATAAATGCGTTTGCGGATCTCTGCAACTACATACAAGCATTACAAATAACGTCTTACTCTTTTGCACCAACAGTAAAACCCAAAGTTGCCGTTTACTCCCACAAATCAGGATCTAATCCAATGACGATCAATCAACTTGACCGGAGTAGGAGCAGCCCTGTACTGACCCCCCCCCCACCTTACCCAGTGCTCCCTCTGGAGCCGCTCAGGTCACCATGTGGCCACAGAATGGCCACTGAGCCCCATATAAATGGCAGTGAGTTGGCCCTGCTGACTGACAGCTCCCATGGCCCTAGCTAAAGGATGTTTGGAGAAGGGTCAAGGAAAACTCATCGTACCTTCAGGGTTGGCCTCGACCGCAGCCGGGCTAGAAGCCCCTGCAAGCTTTGCCTCACCATTGGGAAACAATTTCTTTGGGGGTGTGGATGGAGCGGGGGAGGAGCAAGGAAGATGCCAGAAGGAGCCACACGATAGCTCACAGCTGTCCTTCCACCGGAAGTCCATCTGCCACATTCCTCTCTGGCCCTTGGTTTAGGATTTTTCTCTCTCCTACAGCAAGTAGCCAGCCTCCTCCCTGTCACAGAGTGGGGCTCCCGTCCGTAAGGTGTCTTCATCCAGTGGAAAACAGAACGGAGTCCACTGCCCACGCCCTGTTCCGTGGATGTTTTCTCAAAATAGGAAATCTATACTCTGTGGGCCGGGCGACTAGAATTAGGCTGCATCCGTGTGACACAGAGGGATTTGTTTGCTTCAGAAAGGATCTCCATGGCCGTGCCTGGCTGCCGGACGCAGGAGGGTCTCTGACACAGAGGTCTAACAGCCCAACCGCTCAGGCTGGATCAGGATGATGAGGACCCTCCCCCAGCTCCTACAGGCTGTAACAAAGCCTTTTGTGGCCCAAGTGGCACTTCCGGTTGATTCTGAAAGCTTTATATTTCGTGCCTTCTCTTCTTGATGAGAGGGGGGTGGGGAGGGGAGAGAGAGAGAGAGAGCGAGCTAGCTTTCCTATGGAGATAGGCAAGTCTTTTCTTTCTGTTTTTATAACGAACTCTCATATAAAGTCTGTCTGTTCTCTCGACATCCACATGAAGTTCATCACCTCAAGATGGAGAGGAGGGAAGTTGGAAGTGCAAGATTACATGTCTGAGGCTTTTTGTGTGCCTTCAAACACCCCTGGGTGCAGGCGGCTACGTGCACTGCTCCCCAGCCTCGAGGGTTCTTTCCTAGTCACCTGTTGGCCCAGGGACTCAGCGCCATGCTGATGCGGAGCAGCCATGGAGATGCAGGTCGCTCACTGCATCCAGCACAAGGTCCGCGAGGAGAGCAGGAACACGGGCGGCCTCCGGCCCCAGCCCAGAGACAGAGGGCCCCACCCCAGCAATGCCTCAGCGGGGAGAGTTCTCTCTACTCCCCCAAACCTCCCCATTGAAAACTCCCTCCTCCCATTAAGAGAGAACTGTGCTTTGTGATTGATTAAGTCTGTTTTTTTTCCCCATCAAGTTGAATGTGAAGGTTCTGCCTTGTGCCCTTCACTTAATGGCTATTCTCAAAACTGGCAGCTTTTCTCGAGTGCGGGAAGAAGGAATAATTCTGAATTATGAGCATCAAAATAGGTTAAGGATACATTATGCAGGGGGCTGGAGTTTGTTACCGAGCAAAGGAAGCGCAAGTCATAGGGTGTAACGCAATTAAAGGCAACTGGGCGCAATTGCCAGCCATTCCACCCCCTAGCCCTCCCCTCTCGGAGCCAGAGGTGACCCTTCCCAGTCTGTCTAGAATATGACGGGGACCTGGGTGCGTTCCTAGTTTTGGAGTGAATCACAGTTAGCGAGTGTGGTGGATGCCTTGGGCGCCCTGCCCGATCCCTTCACCAGTCCCAGGCACCCTTTGCCAGCAGTGGTGAGTGCTGGTTGCCAATGGCCCAGAACTGGCCCTCCACGTCCTTCCAGAAAACTGCTGATGCCAGCTGCATTTCCCCAGAGGTTATGGCCCTCCAACTAGGACCAGGCAATGCTGGATGGACATGGGGCTATGACAACTGGCCAGCTCCCATCAAGGGAGACGATCATAGTTAATTATGTGATGTGAGTCCATGGAACAGATCGAGACCAGCCTGTATAGAGGACTGCACCTTCCCTCTTCCCTTTTCTGCTTGTCATATGCCCTGAAGAGCTTGCCTTGAAAGGAACCCCTTCCATAAACTTCCCGCACCAGAATGACTGTCTGCGGCTTAGATTCTAGGGTGTTCAGCTCTACCACAGCGAGTTTGCCCATGAATTGGAACCTTTCCTGCCCGGATGAATTATCCGATACAATGTTGTTGCTAATCAGAATTCCACTGGCAAACAAGAAACGATTCTCTCTGAATGGTTGACGTCTTCTTCTGACCCTAATAAGCCTTTGTAACAGAAGAACGGTCCCTTCAGCTCGGCAGTGTTCTCTGTGTGGCCTCTGTCCCTCGGCTATGCAGAAGCAGGGCTGGCAAGACTTCTCAGCCCCGAGAAGGTTGGAGACTTGAAGTCCGTCACCGATTCCTACTCCCTTCCAATTCCAGGTCGTTCACTCGTATTATCTCTGTTTCTAGAACTCCTTCTGAGAGCGTGGCTTTTCACAGGGCGAGGACAGGGTCCTGCCACGACAGGAGTGACGATGATGGCCTGAGTTTGTGGAAGACAGCCGGCTGGGAGACACAGTGAAAAAATCTTCACGTGGAATCAAACGGGCCGGCCCAGGCTGCAGGGGATGGGTTTTCAGGGTCCTCTGTGACTAGAAATGGGACTGTGTGAGTGTCCGAAGATCTGCACGGGCTTTAAAGAAATTGGCCTAGAGCCATTCCGATCCAGACAAAATATTGTGCAAGATGGGAAGGTCTCCTTGCGTGGCTACCAGATTGTGGGATGAAGGTGGGCTCACTCAGCAGTCCGGTGAATGGCGCTTCGAGCTGACAGGCGCGCTCCTGGAGGAAGTGCCAGGCCGACCCTTCCTCTTAGGAAAACAGCGCAGAGAGCGATGATGAGAAAGGACCCCGGGAACACAGCCTCTCGGGCATTGCTGCTGTTGGGTGCGGAAATGTACATTTCGGGCATTGCTGCTTTTGGGTGCGGAAATGTACATGATTCCACAGTGGACATGTGAGCCCTTCAGAGACATCAAACCCGTGTTTGAACCAAACATGCTGATGGAGGCACCAAACATGCTGACGGAGGCACCAAATTGGATGCAACTCATTCTCAGTCTAATATTTTGGTCTAAAGAAATTAGCTCTTTGTTTTCACCTGTTATTGCTTATTTAGAATCAGTATCTTTTAATGAAATCCGAAGCTTCTTTTCTAAAGCAAGCAAGCGCTTGCTATTTATTCTCTGTTCAGCCATCTGATGTTCCTTTTGCTTCCATTTCTTCACATTCACAAGTGATTTTGGCTGGACCTGGAGGATCTCAAATGGTTAGCAGTTAACATGTGAATGAGATTCATCCATTTGGAGACCAGTACTAAAAAGTCAGGTTATTGTTTATAATATTATAGAATTTATAATTTATGTGTGAAAATCACAGAATTTTACATTCTATGACTTTCCTCAGGATTATGTTCCAAAAAGGCCACTGCTTTTTAAGGAAATATAAACACATTTTTTTGTTGAATTTCCAAACACAAGAGCTTTTGAACTTGTGGTTCATTACCAAGAAAGTAGAAATTTCTCAGCTGGTGTGGCTCAGTGATTGAGGGTAAACCCATGAATCAGCAGGTCACGGTTCAATTCCCAGTCAGGACACATGCCAGGATTGCAGGCTCGATCCCCAGTAGGGGATGTGCAAGAGGCAGCCGATCAATGCTTCTCTCTCATCACTGATGTTCCTCTCTCTCTCTCTCTCTCTCTCTCCCTCCCCTCCCTCCCTCCCTCTCCTTTTCTCTCTGAAATCAATAACAAATATTTTTTAAAAAAAGCAGAAATAATTATTACAGCCACTAGTGTTCTTATTCAAAATCCTTCCCCACTAGCCACATGATCATCATGCTACTTGATTATTTCATG
The DNA here is from genome assembly GCA_004026665.1 of Murina feae. Lineage (NCBI taxonomy): Eukaryota > Metazoa > Chordata > Mammalia > Chiroptera > Vespertilionidae > Murina > Murina feae. The sequence continues at coordinate 20,994 of PVJC01003077.1, forward strand.
GTGTGTATAAAATATTTGCTAAATTAAATCATGTGCATCTCCAAGCCATGTAATGTGAAATCTCTGTGGCTCTACTGAGAAAGATGAAATTGTGCATTAGGAGGTTAACCACTACCTTTCCTCAGGACCATCCCTAAAATGTACAGGGTTCCAGGCAAATATCTTCTGTAGGATCTCTGTCCAAACGAAAATATTGACTTAAAAATTGTTATAAAATTCATGGGCCTATGTAAGATATGGTAGTGTGCAATAAAGCTTCAGAATGATGCTATTTACACATGTTTATTCTCCAATCATTGCATGTAAAGATTCTTTTTTTGTAGCTAAGCATGGTGTCTTCTTGTTCTTTATTGTCAAATGCATGGCTCCTGGATAATTTCATATCTCTCACCTTTTGAGGAAAAGGTAGCAATGCTGTTGTTATTCACAACGCCATGGCTCTTTAGATCCTGTTTGAATGGAAACAATATAGATTGTCTAGCCTCTGTAGTTTCTAACACCACTTATTTAGTGCCAGTTGCATCATTACTCATGAGTCTGTATCATCCATCACGCCGCGAACACTGGTTTTCCATGTCTGTCTCAAAAGTTGTTATTGTGCTTTGTTGATGCTGACCTCAAATGCAAGTCTTACCCAGCACATATAGGAAAATGTGAATGAGCAGTTGTTTTGGGGTCATGTCAAAAGTAGTGTTCCAAATTTTATAGCATCAACTTAGAATGATTCGCCTTCCAGTTATGGCTTCTCTTGAAGTCCTTGGGCAGTGTCGTTGGCGTCCCTAGAATACAGTCTGTTTCAATGTCAGCTTTATCTCTTTTAATACCACTTCCACCAGGAAGATGGGTGAGAACCATGGGGAACAAGAAGAGTGGTTCCATTTGTACTAGAATGTCCACCCCTTGTCCAGCATGGCTTAAGCCCGGCCTTGCCGAGAACAACAACACATGAGGTAAGGCAAGCGAGGACGTGGATTGGAAGAATCACTGGACATAGGGGGAATAAAGGTCTCAAAAGCTCTTGGAGCTGGGTGAGGTGACCTTGGGAAAATAGCCTAAGACATGATGTGGACCCCGAGGGGGAAGTAGGGTGACAGCCCTGAATAAACCTGCATCCACCTTGCTTCTATGGTGCTAGCGACTGAAGGTGACACCTCGTCTACCAGCCCACACGCTTGGCTGAAGCCTGGGGTTGGCAGGATACCATTGGTATCCTAGAGCCCTAAACTTGTCCTTGTCCCTCAGAAATGCAGGTTTCCACAAATCAGCATGTCAGCACCATTCCAGAGGCCCAGCCTGACCCAGACGCTCATGCCTTCCTAAGTGAAATACTCTGCTGGCTAACACAGAAGGCTCTTTGAGACATCTGGCGTAGCCCATGCATGGGCAGAGGCTTAGACAGGGCTGCGAAAGGGAACGGGCTCCGCATTCCTCCTCTTCCCTGCAGTGCGATGTCTTCATCACACATCTCAAAGCGTTGCCCACTGAGGTGCTTCATCAGTAACTTGGCAGCCAGTTTAGAACACACCCCGAACTTGGAGGCTGAGTTGATCTGAGTCTTCTTGTCCAATGACACTGTCAGCTCTGGCTGGTCCCAGGCACCAGAAGAAAAGTTAGAAAAAAATTTTGGAAGGTACATGATAGCATGGGGCTCCCTGAGGAGCAGGCGAAGTCCAAGCTCCCTGCTTGTCTGGGTCTAAGGGCGAGATTTCCTTGTGACTTTTAGTAGCAATTGCCTCATACAAGTTTGGGGTGTGTTTTTAAATGGTTGCTAAGTGACTATCCAAGTGCCCACCTCTGTGCCCCAGTAGGCAACCCTTAGAGGTGTGTTCTTAAGATATCGCCCAGCTGCAGTGAAGATGAGGGATTCTAAGCTTTTAAGAGGAAACCACACAGGCTCCAGGTATAAACTCATAAATGATGTTTAATAGTTTATCATCATTTCAGAATAGAGGACCAAGCTCTAGAGACACTTTTAGCTCATGGACTCCTCACACAAAGAAAATGCTCGTGGAAATGGGGGCCATTATTATTACTTCCTGGGTTTTCATTGAAATTGATGAAAGCGGAGTAACTTGTCACTTCAGTAGGAAAAAAATGAATCTATGAGCTTCGTGGGCACTTCAGAAGTTGGAGCTATGACTAGCAATGTAAATCTACTTTTTAATGTCTAGTCCCATTCAAAGAACAATGAAAGGTAAGGGAAGTCTTTGTCTTTTTTGTACTTAGAAGAAACAGATATGAAAAATTGGTATTCTAAAGCAATAGATCAAACAGGATAGTTTAAAAACTTTAGGATGACAATAATTGGAAAGAAAATGCATCTTTTGTGGGGGAAAAATGCATCTTTTGTGGAAAAAAGAAAGAAAATCCCTTATATTTCTTTGGTGTTGCTATGGAGAAGAGAGGTAATGAACAGAGGTGAAGCTTTCTTCCTGTTCAGAAGCACAAATGAATTCTAGACGTCAGTTCCCTTTAATTGATTTACTCCTCCTTTCTATGTCCATCCTCTTCCTCCTCTTCTCTCCCCTCTTTTCCTTCTTATCTTCCTTCTTTGGCATCCTTCCTTCCCACAGGCTCCACACTGGCTTGTTAATTAGAGCAAATGAATGCACTCACTGTCAATGTTGCATTTTAAAACCGAGAGGTTTTTTTCCACTCAGAATCTCCCTCCCACCATTTTGTTTCATATTTCAGAGCAGAGAAATGTCTAAGCCTGTGTGTTCTTTGTCTTCACACCTTCGGCCTCCACAGTTTAGGCTCCTCCCATCTCTCAGCCTGGACACTTACGATGCCACACAGCCTGGCCACAGCACCCCCACGAACTATCTTGAGTGACTACTTCTCAAATAACAATTTTCTTAAGGCTGAAGACGTTCTTCTTTTTATTTATTTATTTTTATTGCACATCACTCCTTTATTGGGGAAACTTTTCTTGCAGACAAAACCTGCCTGTGGTTATTGGATAGCTCGCACCTAAATGCTTTTGTTTATCTCTGAAATGTTTACTTAAAGGTAGATGGGAAAGGTATTTTTGGTTTCTGACAATAAGAAGAGTAATGGTAGGAAGGAAGAGAGAAAACGAGAGATTATTATGAAATTACTACAGGCCCGATGCATGAAATTCATGCAAGGGGCTCAGCCCTTATAGCCCCGGTCATTCAGCCATTCGGCAGTCCGGTCTAATTAGCATATTACGCTTTCATTATTATAGATGCCCATTATTATAGAATGTGCGTCAGTTTCCCTTTATCTGGTTAATTTCAAGGGCAATCTTATAAACTGAGGTATTTTTTCTCCATCTACCTGTGGGGAGGGCTTCCTTTTATTATGTGGGATTTAAAACTATTGATGAAAGGCCCGTAGGAAATTTGATTTTTCAAATAAGGTACATTCACAGGTCTTTGCTGCGTGTCCATGGGATTCTGGAGACAGTGAACAGTGCTAATCCCTGGACAGCTTCAGAGCTCCAGGTGGCGGCCGGTTCCTCCTTGACAAAGGGCCTCTTGCCCCTTGCGCTACACCTGTGACTGTTTTCCCCCAAACGCTGAGCTCTGAAGGCTCAATTTAGCATCCAAAAAATTGAGCTGTGTTTTTTCCCTTTAGTACCTCATTACCAACAACAAAGAGTTGAAGAATGGAGTGTTGCCTGGCAATTTTGCTATGATATATTGCAGAGCTGAATTCAGACTTGCTTTTTTGTCATCTGTAGGACCTCTAGGTTATTAACAGGAATATATATATATATATATATATATATATATATATATATATATATATTTACATATATACTAGTGGGACCTGGTGCATGAAATTTATGCATGTTAAAAGAGAATTAGAGGAAATATTTTAATATTGCTATTTGCCCTTTCTCTATAATAGAAGTGTCAGAGATGAAAGAAAATTAGTAAAATGTATATGAAAATCTCCCCTCTGTCAGAGTCTGAAGGGTGCCGCGGGACCTAGTGTCAAGTCCCTGCCCACCACCCGCATGCGCTTTGAAAACACAGGAGACTCAGACCCGGCTGCCCCACCCCTGTCAAACCCCTCCAAGTGGTGGTGGTGGGGGGGCACAGGCTCAGGTCCCCCAGCCCAGCACAGGGTAAGGGGTGTAGTCTCAGATCCCCTGTCAAGCCCCACTGGGTGGGAGGTGCAGCCTCAGGTCTCCCGGCCCAGTCAGACATCCTTAGTGCTGCTGGGGAGGCAGGAGAGGCTCCTGCCACCACTGCTGTGCTGGCAGCCATCAGCCTGGCTTGTGGCTAAGCAGAGCTCCCCCTGTGGAAGTGCACTGACCACCAGGGGGCAGCTCCTGCATTGAGCGTCTGCTCCCTGGTGGTCAGTGTGTGTCATAGTGACCAGTCATTCCCAGTTGTCCTGCTGTAGGGACCATACGCATATTATCCTTTTATTATATAGGCTAAAGGCCTGGTGCATGAGTGGGGGCTGGCTGGTTTGCCCTGAAGGGTATCCCGGATCAAGGTGGAAGTACTGCTAGGGTGCCTGGCCAGCCTGAGTAAGGGGCTGATGGCTGTTTGCAGGCTGGTCACACTCTGTTCAGGGTGGAGGTCCCCACGGGGGTGCCTGGCCAGCCTGGGTGAGGGGCTGATGGCCGTTTTCAGGCTGGCCATGCCCGTGGGCTGGAAGCAGGTATCTGGGGTTTATTTATCTTCTATAATTGAAACTTTGTAGCCTTGAGTGGAGCTCAGGGCCAGCAGGGCAGGCGGGAAGCTTGGCTTCTTCCATTACTGGGGCAACCCAAGCCTCCTGCTTGCTCCAGCTCCATGGACACTGCCATCTTTGTGAAGGAGTGAGGAGTGATGGAGTGAGGGAGTGACAGAGTGAGGGAGTGATGGTTAATTTGCATATCACTCTTTTATCAGATAGGATATTAGAGGCCTGATGCATGAAATTCATGCAAGAGTAGGCCTTCTTTCCCCTGGCTGCCAGCACTAGCTTCCCTCTGGCACCTGGGACCCAGGCTACCCTCACAACCCCAGCTTCATCTGGAATGATGTCCAGTCTAATTAGCATATTATGCTTTTATTATTATAGATAAGTAGGTATTTTCACCTGGAAAATATATATTATATATACATATTTTTATATATAAATAAATATATATTTTTTGAGTAGGTATCTTTCAACTGGAAAATAGAAATAGGATAGTCACATCCTATGCTCGTTTACGAAAACTACCAATCCCTTAGACAAGCAAGAGGTCTGCAGGTAACCCACAGGTAGTTAGCAATGCTAATAGTAAGTGGTGCTTTGCCATTAGAGAACCTACAATCACCATTCTTTTTATTTATTTATCTTGATTGTTGAAAGTATACAGATGTCCCCCCTTTTCCCTCATTGATCCCCTCCTCCCTGGTCCCGCCCCCTCCCCAGGCCTTCACTGCCTTATTGTCTGCATATGTGTTCTTTGGTTAATGACTTCCTCTTCCCTTTCCCTCTGAAATTCATCAGTCTGTTGCATGCTTCAATGTCTCTGTGGAATCTAATGAACAAAATAACCTGATGAACAAAATAGATCCTCTAACCACCTTTCAATGTGATGGGTGGCTCTCTCCCCAGTGCACGACCTATGCGGCATGAACAGGAATCCTACAGATTCTGGAAGCAGTAAGAGAGTATTGCTTACCAGTTCTGGGAGGAGTGCTTTGGCACTCTATAGTTCCCTAAGAAGGTTTGTGCTTTTTTCTCAAGGCAAATCCAATCCTGTGACTAGCTTCTCTTCTTGAGTCTGTGCCTCAGGGTGGGAAGGAGAGCTCAGAGCCTTCATCTCTGTAGACCAGAAGTCAGAAACTGTGGTCCATGCCAGGGACGCATGGAGAAATAGTTACCACTGGCTTGCATGCCGGTTAAAATGTTTGAGCCAGTTGCCAAAAATTAAAGGCAAAGAGGATTTCACATAAAGAAATCTGAATTTTGGCCCTTTAAAGAAGTAGAGGTTTTGGCAATACTGGGCTTGGTTTCTGACATGACAGTTGGAGTTGGCGAGTGGCTGGTAGTTTACCCTGATCTTGGTGGTTCCTAGAATGTACCATCCCCTTCTGGAAACTGAAAAAAGGCGCCACCTTGGGCAGATGAGTTAGAAGGGCACCCCATCCAGAGGACCAGGCCCACAAGCCACAGCTTTGGCACCACTGCCACCACCTCCTGGCCTCCAGGCACCATTTTGCTCATTGCGAGCTCCTGTAGACATCTGGGTTGGTGACTACTGCCGGAGCCTGTGGAAGAACTCTGCCTGCAGCATCCGCCATGATGAAAGAGCGCTGGCCTGGAGAGTCTTTGGTGGCTTGAGCACAGAAATGGAGGCAGCAACGTTATCTCCTGATTCCTTTGAGAAGGCAGCTGGACGGTTTTGTAGGAATTATCATCAGAGGCTAGGTCTCCCTTAAGGTTCACTGTACTTCTGAACCTCCATCCTCCCCTTGCACAACCCCATGCTGATTTGCCACTTGTTTATCTTTTCAGCCTGTCAGAGGGTGTGTCCAGGCGGGATATGGTGATTTCTCTAGCATGACACAGGGATGATTCCTTCAACGTAAAGCGTTGGAGCAGACGTCTTGTGCCATCTTCGAATTAGCCAATCCCAGAGTCTCTCTCTGTTGACAAGTTGCCCTTAAGCCATGCCCCAAAGTGAACCCTGCAGCTACTGACAATGCACAATGCAAGGAGCTAGGGAGCCCCTCCATGGCCTCCACAAACCTGAATAATAGTCTCTGTGTGGCTCCCCAAGAACCAGGAGCTGCTTTTTCTTAGCATTGAATGACAGTCACCAAAATCATTTCCGTAGCTCGGTTATCTATGACACCTGCTGTCTAAGGGGCTGTACAATGAAAGTAATACTACACCATGTAAGAGCTTGCAAAGTGATTCATCGTTAAGCATAGTTGGATGATGTAATTAGGAGTCTGTTTTGGCAAAAGCATGGTGTTCAGACTGGGGTTGAACACTGACTCTCACACTCAATAGTTATGTGAACTTGGGCGAGACTTTTAACTCTATAACCAGCAAAGGAAAAATAGTTAAATTATAACATGATGAGTGAGAACCTGGAGTGGTTAAGAATTCTGGAGTTCTCTCCCTCCCCATCTTACTTGTTGGAGTAAATTAATGTCAAAAGTCTCAGGTGCAAAAACAATAGCACATTTCTAATAGGATTTATTTGATTAAATGAGATAGAGCATCTAACATGTGGTAGGTACATAGGACCTGACCAGTGGAGATTCCAGCCTGGTGTAACAGAAGCTATCAAAAATATTGGTTCCCACCCGAGCTGGTTTGGCTCAGTGGATAGAGCGTTGGCCTGTGGACTGAAGGGTTCCTGGTTGATTCTGGTCAAGGGCACATACATCAATTGCAGGCTCAACCCCCAGCCCTGGTCAGGCCTGTGCAAGAGGCAATCAACCAATGTCTCTCTCACATTGATGTTTCTCTCTCTCTCTCTCTCCTCCCCTCCACTCTCTCTAAAATCAATGGAAAAATATCCTCTGGTGAGGACTGACCAAATCTCTCTCTCTCTCTCTCTCTATATATATATATATATATAGAGAGAGAGAGAGAGAGAGAGAGATAGATATAGATATAGATAGATATAGATATATAGATATATAGATATATAGATATATAGATATATAGATAGATATAGATAGATATAGATAGATATAGATATAGATATATATATACCCTCTCCCCCAGGGTTGTATCTTATTGCTTTGGGGACTAAGAATTTTTAGCCAATGCGAGAGACAAATTGTTGCATTGCTTAATCAATACTCAATGAATTGGTTTTATGGTGAAAAGTCTAAATGTATGACTCTCAAGCTGTTTTGCTAAAGATCTTGCTTCTTCATTGGGGAGTTTGAGTGGAGAGTGAAAAATGATTTCAGTGCTTCAAATACTGCAGGACAATGCAATGTTCAAAAAAAACCCAGAAGACTCTCTCTTTAATCATGGGAGCGCCTGCCTGTTCCCTTTGGGCACGAGCTCCTGGCTGCAGAAGTCTTTATCTGGGCACCCAGATCCAGCACAGCATCGAGGTCAGGACGCCAGTTTCGTCTGAGGAGCTGGCGGTGTCAGCGCCGGGTTAGGACAGGATGGGTGGTTGCTATGGAACTGTTAATAATGATCGCTGCCTGCGCCTCGATGCCTCATGCTCTCAATCTCCAATATAAAACCACTTAGACTGGGGCTGGAGGGCAGTAAACAAACTTTCCAGCAAGAATTAACTGGGCCGGGGCATTAGTCTCCTAATGTAGGAAATGACTTTCAATATAACCTTTACCAACACTAGCCACTCGGCTCTGTCCAAGGAGCTTCAGCTTTCCCGATCGTGGCCTGAAATGCAGGAGCTTCAAACCCTGTTTTTTTTTTTTTGCCCCAAAGCAGAAGCATTCTGGGCTTTCATCACACAATAAATGTGAAAAAAATCTTTATTTTGTGCAGAACTGGCCCTGGTGTGGGTCTTATTTTCCTGTGTATAGAGACATTCAGACACAGACTAGATTCCTAACTGGAAAGAGGAAAATGCTCCTGTTGAAATATATACCTATATATTTTAAAAGTAAAGTCTCAGAGAAAAGTGACATCTTTGCTGTATTTCCGTGAGATTTGTGATCCATGTAATGGAGTTTCTCGCTGCTGAATTATGTGTCTAAGATATGGATCTCAGTGCTTATTAATGTACAACCAGCCTTTGTGGGGGAGCTAATCCCGTGAGCTCCCGGCCCATGAGCTAGAAGTGGGTTAGTGGCTGGGTGGGGGTAGACATATCTAATTTGGGGACTGTGCAGCTTCACCAGAATGCAAATAATTCAACAACAACACAGAGGAAGCGGCTTCTGCTTCCACCACGGCTCCTGTCTGTAATCCCCACCGTGTGTGTTTTCCAACAATTATCCGGCCTTATTCTCTGTTTATTGCTTAGGATCTTAATGCTTTGAATGTGGAGCATAGAGTAAACTGTTTGTCAGTAAAATCTGAAAAGATGCCTGAGTGTAGTTTTTCATGACACGACATACACATTTTTGGAAAAGGAAGTGTGATCACCACATTAACTCTGAACCCTCCAACTGTTTGGCAGCCAAGAAGCGATAGCAACCTGCTAAAGGAGGAACAGGCATGCTGAGGGCCAGGGTGAATGGAAGCCCTGCCACCAGGTATATGACCGTGCAGGAGACCGAGGCTCATCTGTGTGGATCCATTGAATGCACAGCTCCATGCATTCGTGTTTGCAGGACTGCTTAAGGTTTTATGAGGTCTGGTACCAAACAGCGAAAATGCAGATGGAAATATAAAATTCATCAAACAGCTGCAATCAATTCACATGCTCCCCGGAGCTGGCAAGGTGATGTCAAGAAAGTTAAACTTGAAGAATGAGACTCAGATTCTAAATGAGATCAGGGAAAAGAGAAAGCCGAGTTAATAGGGGAAATCAAGACGGAAACAATCAACATTACAGCTATATTTGGAGGAGAGTTTAAAAATCAATTCTCTCCGCTTGTTCTAAAATTGTTCTGCCAACAGACTGACGCTGTTACACACTTTTCACTTTTGGTTTATTTAGTCTTCTTTGACACAGCCATTGTTAGTTCAACCAGCTAATACGTGGGGTACATGATTGCAAAAACAAGGATAGCTGTATAGGTTATGCCATCAATACATTTGTTAAACTTACCTCTTTTATTAGACAAAGCAGTTTGTTAATACTGTCTTGGGTTCGCTATATTTGTAAGGCTACTTCTAGTGAGTGGCGAAATCTAAAGGCAGGGATCTGCTCCTTGCTACCTGTCTTTAAACTATAGTTTCATCATATTCTCAAAACATTAGCATTCTGTAATTAAAAATAAAGCATCATTTTAGTATAATGTGAGGCAGCGGTAAAAATTTCCCTATCTGAATACATGTGTATATATATATAAATACTAGCATGCTTTAAAAAGTTAATAAACATACTAAAATGATGTGAATTGACATATAAATAAAATATGACCTGGAATGAAATTATCATTAGGTCTAAAAAAGGGCAAACAGAAGCCCTCCCCTCCCAAACCTGTTGCTTTTAATATCCTATAAACTGACATTACATTTGGGTGTGAGTGTTATTTCAAATTTGGAAAACATTACATTAAAGACTAGTATGATCCAACTTCCTAGAAAAGGCAGTATGCATTAATTAATTTTGAATATTTATGTTCATTCCCAGTGTTAAGGAGACAACATCCTTCTGAGTTTCTTCAGGGGAATATTTGTAATGTCTTTTATATACTTTGGAAAAATACAGCTTCAACACAGCAAAATGTCTTTATATTATTTGCAAATGTTAGAAAATAAAAATATTGTGAAAATAGAACATTATTCCTGACATATGAACTTTAGTATTGTTATAAAAGAGTGAAATACTTGAACTTAGATGATAAATAGCCTACTTTTAAGCACATACTTTTTTCTCTCCCTTTGTCTTCATGTTCTTTGGCATTTTTTGTTCCTGTTTTTCTTATTTTCCCACATCTCTTTCTTACTTTTCTTTTTCTAAGATTCCTGATTTTCCTACATGCCTTACTTCGTTAGCTAAAAATGACAATTTTTACTTTATTTTCAAGAAAACAATGGTTTCTATTAGGTGGATGGTCAACTGAACTTTTTCTTCTACCTTCTAAAAAACGTGTTTTCTTTTTTTAAAAAAGCAGTTACACCTTTAGCTTACACACACATGTATATCATATACCACACACCTGAAAAATAACTAAGGATGCACGGGGTTCTGTGAAATCCCATCTATGACGGTTACGTGATGCAGCAAGCTTATGGAATGACCCCAAATCAATCACCTTTCATGACTAGTATCTTCAGGAGCCCCAGTTCTTCTGACTGAGCTACACTGATCAGTGTTTTGCAACAGAAACAGAACCTAGGAGCAAGTTAGGAATGGAGCCCCTCCCAGGCTGCCTTCATAGCGAATCTTGGTCACGTGTGTGCTGCTGCATGCACAACAACACAGTAGTGAGTGGGTAGCGCCGGAGGTGCATGGATGCGTGTTCTAGGCTCCCACCCGCCTGCAGGCACCGCTGGGCCCAGTGGGCCTCCTGCTCAGGCCACCTGGTCCACCTGCAGCACAGGGGGCTGGGCGGCCTCCTCTTCTGACCGCTCTGCCTCCTTGGAGTTGAGCGTGTAGCCGGTCTCATGGCGCACCTTCTGTGCCTGTGCCTGGGCCACCGGTGACTCCTCATCTTCCTCGACAGTCAAGTCCACGTTGCTGTCCATGCCAGAATTACTCCCCCGCGAGGCTGCCCTCCCGCTCTCCGCCTCGGCCCCCTTCCCTTCGGCCAGGACGCTGGAGAAGGATGCTTGGGAGAGACCCTCGGCCAGTGAGCTCCCCTCGTGGTCATGGTCGTTGGGCATGTGCTCATTGCTGGGCGCGTCTTCGGACTTGGTCTCGTTCTCCCCAGCGCTTTCCCCCTCTCGGATTTTCTTGCGCCCGAAAGTGAGAGGGGAGACCTTGAAGGGGGAGCTTTTCCCGGAGGATGTTTTCTGGTGGTTGGAAGCGAATGATTTCTTAATCTTCTCCCTCCTCTCCACAGACACGATCTTTGTCCCCAACTTGTTCATCTGCTTCTCGATGTTCTGGCGAGAGAAGGCCTTCTTGAGGCTGTCCACCTTCCGGAGGCTGGACCTTTTGATCTTCTCGGCTCTGCTCTCTCCCATACTTTCCTCTGCGCTGTCTCCCAGGGCCTCCTCGTCGTGGGCCAACTCATCTTCCGACGAGAGGTCCACCGTGTGCAAGGTTTCCTCCAAAGACTTGTTCTCATCGGCAAGGTCCTCCTTCCCTTCGCTGGGGCTGGACACGGGCTCTTTGGCAAACACACTGGCGGGGATCTCATGCTCTTCCTGAGGAGATGGACAGACAGATTTCATGTTAGTAATGCATTTCCCAGACACGCCTGAGCGGCTGTAACCTCTGTGCTCCAACTTTTGGGCACGATAGAAACCCAGTGTTTGTGGCTTCAGTTTTCCAAGACATGAAGAGTTAATTGTAAATTGGTCAAGGCTTCCCCCACAACACTCCCCACTCCCCCAAGCTGCATAAGGCCAAGGGCTCCCCATGGGGAAGATTAGGAGGGTTCTGGCATGGGCTCTATCAGTGACAGGCAGAGGGGGAAGTGGGCTGTGGCTCAGATCCACCAGGAAGCTGCCTCGATAAAGGAGCTAAAGTAAGTCACTGTGAACTTCTCTCCTACCCAGCTCCCTTCCGGCCAACATCCCACTGAGAAGGAGCCTGGTGGTCAAGTTGAAAGATAAAAGGTGGGGGCAGGGGAGAAACCAGGAAGTCCTCAAGTGTCAGACCCCATGTAAAGCCTTGACCAGGTTTCCTCCCCAACTAGCAGTCAGAAGTAAAGATATGGCCAGCCTTGGTATCCGTTCCAAATGCACTCTAGTTTTTCTGAGGACATAATTTTAGAGTAAGGGAAGCAAGGGCCGGCCTTCCTGGGGACCCACTCACAAAACGATGTGGTTCAGTATCTCCTTTGTGGGCATTAAAAAGGGGAGGTGGCACACTAGAGCCATATTGAGAGCAGTGAAGGGGAATTATGATGCCAAGGGTAGCTTATCAAGCCTCTATTGTTAAACACGGCTTCCTGGACAAGAATGCTTCAGCCTCCACCTAGAGCTAAGAGTGAGGAGAGAAGCTCAGGACTGCGCACCCCCCGACACACTATGCCCAGCACACCTCTCTCTCCACCTTCTAGGCAGACCAGCAAAGACCTGCCCCTGCCATGTCAGGGGGCAGAGCCTGGGCACCTGCCTCCACAGGGCAAGGGGAATGGCTCCCCAGTGTTGCCAAGTGGGGAGATTTGAATGTAGACAGACTTGGACCACTCAGCATGGAAATCTCTTTGATTTTTATATTTTTATTTGAATATTGGGAAGCAAGACCCAACCAGTGCCTTCGAATTTTCATGAAAAGAAACAGCACAGTAGAAAGAGCATGTGACCGGAAGTCTGAATGCCAGTCCTTGCTGTACTGCTAAATGGTGTGTGACTTGTGGCAAATAACTTCATCTCCTCGGGTCTCAGTTTCTTCCAGACACGAACAGGAGGATCTGACCTAGATTAGCAACCTTTGGACTATACTTCCAGGGACAGTAGGGGCTCTGCAATAAGGCCAAGGTGGGCCCGTGCCAGAGCCCCTCCCACCTGCTTCCACCAAAGACGTGATATTACTTGGTTATATTGTGGACTGCCCAGTTCAGATTCAGTGTGAAAAATAACAATATTTAGTGACCTTAGAAGTCTGTCTGGGATCTAAACTTCATGCAAAGTTCATGTTAACAGTAAGAACTTCTCGTCTCATTTTGCAATTTTGAAAAATTGACATTGTAATCAGAAACACGCTCTAAGAGTGAGCCTACATATTTTTGACTTCTTGCTACAAAGACTAAATGAACAAAGTTTTGATAAAGAGAAAGTTAAAAATCCATCTCCTTATTACCACTGAATGGCATAATCATGGTACTCTCTGCAAAGGCGCAGTCCTGTGTCTCCCCCTTACACACATACTTATGCCTGAGCCCTTCCTAGACTGGTTAGAAACAAAGGGGAAAGTCCTGGGTCGAGGTAAAGAGCAGAATTGCCTGGTTAAATAGAATCCTTGGTAGAGGGAAGAAATAACAGATTCCATTTCCTAAAGCTTTCTCCACACCCACCCATCTGTAAAAATTGAATTTGTTAGGGTAACATTGGTTAGAAAAACCATAGAGGTCTCAAGTGTATAACTCAATGAAACATCATCTGCACACTATCGTGTGCCCATTGACCCAAACAAAGTCTCTTTCCATCCCCATTTCCCCCCACCCTTTGCCCACTTGTACCTCCCCCCCATGGTTACCCCCACATAGTCCTCTGGTTCTATGTGGTATGTATATATGTTTTTTGGCTAATCCCTTCACATTCTTTCATCCACACTCTCCCATTTTGAATGTCAACAAATTGTCAGGGCCTAGCCAGTTTGGCTCAATGGATAGAGCATTGGCCTGTGGACCGAAGGGTCTTGGGTTAGATTCCGGTCAAGGGCAAGTACTTCAGTTGTAGGCTCCTCTCCGGCCCGGGCCCTGGTCAGAGCGTGTGCAGGAGGCAACCAATCAGTTTGTTCCTCTCACATTGACATTTTCTCTGTCTTTCCATTTCTCTTCCACTCTCTCTAAAAATCAATGGAAAAATATCCTCAGGTGAGGATAAAAAAAATGTCAGGAACACCGTATAAAAGACAAAGTTAAAAAATAAAAGGAGGATGGGATTCCCACAGATCACTTATGACATGAACTTTTACAGAGAGCAACATTCCCATGTTTCAAGCCTCAACTCACCTCTGTTTCATTGGCATGTACTCCCCATGAAGGAGGAATTTTTGTGTGTTGTTCACTATTTTGCCCCAGTGACTAGGAATAGTTTCTGGCAGTTCAACTACCTGTTGAATGAGTGCATGTTGGGTACGGTGACTTTCCAAGACAGCCCTGAGGGGAGAAGCTTGCACAAGTGAGGGCCTGTTCTTCATCTAGAAGGAAGTGTGCTGACTGTGGCTGTCGCTGGGAAACGAGGAGAACCTATGGCATGAGGAGAGCGGGGTTGCCATTGGCAAGAAGTGTTTTATTCTCAGAGGATGAGTGTGACCGAACGAGGGGCACACTGCAGAGGTAGCCAGGACTGTGATGCTCAGGCCACAAGCGGAATTACTTGTAGGGTTTGCCAAGAGGATTGGGATGCTTTGATAGGACTTGCTTGAAGGAAAGGAAGAAACCAAGAGCTCAGGGGATCCCTTAATGCCCCCCAACCCTCCCCAGCCTTCCAGCTGTAGGATGACAGTATGTTCAAAGCTGTTCTGTCTCTGTATTTGTTTATGTTTATCAATTTATAATGGTCTTTATTACCCATAAATAAGTGAGATCATGTGGTATATTTCTTTCATTGACTGGCTTAGAGATCAACTGAAAGACTTGCATGCATGCATATGAGCATAATCAATGGACACAAGAAACTGGGGGGTAGGGGAGGAGGGGGGAAGGGCAAGGGGAAAAAATGGAGACCTATCTATCACTTGTTGTAATACTTTAAGCAATAATAATAATAATAATAATAATAATAAATAGCTCAAGGGAATGTTATTAAAAGTCCTTAATGGCTCTAGCTGGCTTGGCTCAGTGGATAGAGCATCAGCCTACAGATTGAAGTGTCCCCAGTTCAATTCTGGTCAAGGGCACATGCCCGGGTTGCTGGCTTGATCCCCAGTTGGGGGTGTGTAGGAGGCCGTCGATCAATGATTCTCTCTCATCGTTGATGTTTCTATCTCCCTCTCCCTTCCTCCCTGAAATCAATATATATACATATATATATATATATATTATATAAGATATATCTCTATCTATCTATCTATCTATCTATCTATCTATCTATATATCTATCTATCTAGATAGATATATCTTAGTGAAGACGGCAGACATGCAGGTGGAAAACTCAAAATTAGCCTTGGCTCCATGAGAAGAGGTACATGTATGTAACCTCCCACGGTAAACAAAGGATTGCCTGCCAGCTTTCTTTTCTTCAACCTCAATGTAATGTAGACCCAGTAACTGGACTTCTAAAAGAATTTAACTAATAATTTTGCATTTTTTCTTCAGTGTAAATGTTATTAAAAAAGCATGGTTGAGCTTTACTCTCATACCTCTCCTTACGGGTCCGTTGAGGATGGTTTGAGCAAAGTGCGTGATCGTGATTCAGAAATGACCTGTGGCAGATTCACACTGCAGAGCTGAGGGCAGTTAAGAGAGAGCAGGAAACACAACTGAATTCTTTTACGTGATGCCAGGGAAATTTATGCAAGTGCTCTTTGGTGCCAACTGTGAAAATAAACGCAGCAGGAACAGACATAATCCAGAATGGGCTGGTTGCGTCTTCCTGCGGCTGGAACCCAGGGAGCTATGTCTTCTTGGCTATCTGCTAGGCTTCTGCTGTCACTTTCGCTACTCCAGCTGCGCTTGGTGTTCTGTGTACTGGACAGTATTTATCTTGTGGCTTCTTACGGCATCACTCTGGAGGCGAGCCCTTTGTTTTTCCTTTTCACGCAGGAATCTGAATGTGCAGCACATGTAGGCCTTCCCTTCCCAGGCTGTTTGTGTAGAAGCAGCACAACACTGACATTCTTAAAAAGCTCCATTCTTTGGTAAAATGCATGCCTGGTATTTACTGTGAAGTGATTGTTGTGATAGAAATTCAACTTGAACCTTGGACAGTGGTTCCTCTGTCACTGCACAGACCCCCAGGTGCCCGGTCTCACCTGCACACGTGCCTAGCTCAGGACACGCACACCTCAAGGACACACTTGATAGCTCACCTCCCGACAGGGGAGGTGACACTTCTGCCTTTGGCCTCTGGTCAGGACGTCTTTGATCTACTCTCTGGGAAGATTCCAAGACGGCTGGCTCTTTCAAAGGGGAAGATCAGATATACACCTTCAGTTCTGTCACTGCTGACTTATGGTGCCCACATACCTGCTGGGGTTGTGATTCCTTAGCGTGGCATTAAGAATCCCTTGGGAGTTGCATTGCTTCCTTCGGAGGTTGTACCCAGCAACCTCTACAGACTTATTTTCAAAAAGATACCCAGGCTCCACTGAGGACCTGCTCCTGGTTCTGATGTTTCACAAAAACCCTCAGGAACAGTTCAAAGGAAGGAAGAATGAAACAGAGCACTTCAAACATACGGGAGTGACGCGCTTGCAAGAGAAAAAGAATGCAGAGAGCTCACGAGCAGTGGCATTTCTCCTTACACTTCCACTGTTTATATTCATTCTTTTGAACTAATAATTCCAGTTGTGCATCTAGACATCAACATAGAGAAACTTGCCGACACTCGAGGCACTTTTTGGGTTGGAACTCATGGAAGCGAATCTTTGCACATCTATACAGCTATGGACACTTTCAAAGACAAGGAGACTCTAAGACTAGCGTTTGAAAAGGAGGCCACAGTAAGTCCTTTAAAGCTTGATTAAAGAGGGACAAGCCAGCGGCTTGCTCTCCTGTCACTAGCTTATCACCCCTGTTGTTAGAAGACAATAACAAAGGCTGTCCTTGTCCCATGGGATGTGTTGGCATCTTGGAGGGATATGAGGATCATAAATTTATGTCCATGGAATGTTTTACCCAATAATCTCTAAATACTAGTTATTAAAATGGAACTATGCCCACCTGACATTCTGATTTATGGGTCTCTTTTCCACATTGATGGCTCTCTCCGATTCTTGTTGCTGAGGTATAGATTGCCAAGTGGATAAAGCATTGATTAGAACTGCACCCCAAAGGCAGCTGCTGGTGGGAGCGGCAAGTCATAAGAATAAAAAGCATTACTTCCAATCCCTGAGCAGTCTTTCACATTCGGGAGGATTTAAAAGTTTCATTAGTTTTCAGTGTTATCAAGGGTTCAATTCTTTTTTAAGATCACACTGGTTAGGTGTTCTTTGTTATACACCAAAAACACACAAGACAAAGCAAAACTAAGTCGCACCATATTATTGAAAAGCTGGTGTGGAAAGCCCAGTGGACGTGAACTTTGCCCTAGTGGGATTAGAATGTCTGTTGCTACTGATTTCACAATTCAGCTCTATAATTTCTACTGTTAATAAAACGAAACCTATGCAGTTACTTGCTTCTTTGATATAAAATGAGGTTAAATTAAATGGTTATTAAGGTGCTTTCCAGCTCTAAAATATCCGATTCTGTGACATTAACCTAAATTCCATGAAAAATAGTTAAACGACGGAAGCAATCCCATAGTATCCTGATGCCAACCACGTTTTGTTTCACGCAAGAATCAAAACCCCGAGACCTGAGCTGCATGTGAGACCCCTTTTCACTCAGTTCAAACACATATAGATTACAAAGCAGCAGAAGGCGCATCGCTTGCTTGGCAAGGCCGCATCTGGGAGCTCAGTCCTTTAATACATGAAAGCCATGATTCTTTGGAAGAAATACCAACAATAATCAGTTATTCCCATAAAGTGCCTGAGGGAGGGCTGACATTCAGTGAGTATAAACAATAACAATAAGAACCAGTATTTTGTTTATCTCATAAACTAAAGGGCACTGGGTAAGGGGCATATTGAAACCAATATTCCATTATGGGAACATTAATCAATGTGATAGAAACATCACGCATTGTCATATAAAAGGTGTTTTTATGATCCGGGTCCCCATTTCTTCTAAGTCTGAATTAATGGTGCAGTTTGCAGAACAGTGGCTTTGGATAGAGAAAGGAGTACAGTCTTAAAAAAAAAAAATCCATTTAAAAACCGTCTGAAGGTGCTACCCTTTTAGCACCTTTTTAAAATTCTGATCTCCTGGAAGGAACCCGAAAGATGAATATTCGAACACATTGAAAGGCTTGATTCTCCATGAATGTATCCACAGCAGTTCCTAACGCCTAGCTTTTCACCCAATTTCACAGTGTTATGTGGATGAAAGTGTAAACTGTCCATGAGGACTGTCATTTTCTTTGCTGGATTTGAAATAATTCCCGAACTGCTTTTTCAAATAATCATCAACTAACCCCTTAAGAGGCCATCAGTGGGCCCCACACCCTCAGGCAGGGTCAGTTACCTATGAAATCCTATTCCCTTCCATCAACAGAGAAAATTCCCTCTTAACTGCATGTTCACTGACTTTCCATAGAAATTGTATTTTTTAGTAAAAAGCTAGCCATACTTACAGGGGAGGAATTAGCCTTATTAGTCTTTAGCATTTGCTTTTTGATCAGCAACCCCTCTGAATCTCATTTCACTTATAGTGGATCCTGTCACAGTAGTTTGAATTTGAACATTGATCTTATAGAAATGTAGAGAGGAAAGCTGCTAAGTTTAACAAGGATCTGACAATTCTCTTTATTGCTTAAAGGGAAATGAATTTTGTCCAGGTTTAGATACTCCTGGTTTATAATCTGAGGTAATGGCTGAGGTCTGAGGGGCTTAACATGTAAATTCAGCACAGGTTTAAATAAACAAATGGCATGATTTAAACAGGATACATTGAGAACCAAGTTTGGAATTTTAGACAATGCAAATGTGTGAGCACCCAGGTCCTACCCGCCAGCCAACCAGCCAATCCAGAACACCTATGCGTTTGGGAGGACATGACAGGAACTGACAGGAACTGACTAAACACGTGATCTTCTAAACCCACAGCGCCAGGTGCCCCCCGTCACTTCAGCTTTCCTTTCCCCACCTTCCTCTTTTATTTTCACGGGAACTTTTGGGTCGTAAACTAGAAAACCAATGGATTCAGCACAGGAAAGACCACATAACGTTCAGCTGACTGGAAGTGACAATCACGTGAAGATATGAGGGGCCCTGGTACCTTACCTGCCCTCCGCCCTCTCTGCAGATCTAGGGAACACGACCTCTGCCACACGGTGCAGACGGGGCTGCTGCCAAGAGCGTCCGAGTGGGGAAGGCTCCATGGGCAGGTCCTTTGCTTTCATGGAGCGGTGGTGACGTGATACTGATTTCAACATGGTGGTTGTCATACAATGTATGGGAGGGAGTGGGGGGGGGGGTGTAAATGTGTGTGTGTGAGACTTTCAATAAGTCTCAACTGAAAAAGCATAAGCATAGCTGTTTTAAGATCCTGGGTAGGGTGGGGTCAGTTTTTACTCAAGAGGAATATTTATTTATTACTATTTTTATTTATTTGTATTATTTTTATTAAAAAAATCTTTATTGTTGAAAATATTACAGATGTCTCCCCTCCCCACTGACCTTTCCCAGCTCACCCCGCCCCCCCGCCCAGGCCTTTATCACCCTATTGTCTGTGTCCATGGGTTCTGCACATACGCAGACGAGGGCTTTGGTTGATTGGAACCACATTTCTAACCGAGCAAAAATGTAGCTCCTCTCCCTGCAAATGCATTTCAAATCCACCCAGGAAGAGCTTCTGTCTCCTCCCCGAGTTCTTACACCAGGCCAGTCACTAGCCATTTGAAGTGCTATTTCCTGGATTCCTCACCCTCAGAGACAGCTAGGAGGGAGGAAGCATGTACGTTGAAGAGCACACACTTCAGAAACCTGTCAAACCCCAGCTTCACCGCTTGCTTCACAAACAACTTTAGACAAGATATAAATATCCTCATCGGTAAACTGGGGGAAGCGAGATAACGCCCAGAAAAGCGCTTAGTAGCGTAGGCAGGGCTTATGAAGAGCTTAAACGGTCTTTGCTCTTGTTAATACTCTCAGCGCTCAGATGAGGGCACGAGCCTGGGGAAGCTGTAAAACATGCACACAGCTGGCGGGGGGCGGGGCCGGGAAACTAGGATTTGAACCGGGGTCTGATAGCGAATCGAACCTCCTCGGCCCCTGTGCTAAACCGCTCCCTAACACAGCTATGGTTTTCTCCACCGGCACAAGGACTCCTCTAGAAACCCGCCCTTTAGGAAGGATCTAGAGAAAAAGCAACCCTTCCGCGGAGGAGCTGCACTCGCATTTGTGTCTTTAAATAACCATCAGGCGAAGCCTTGAGAGCTGAGATGGCGAATATCCTTTAGCCTCCTAAACGGTTCTCTTCAGAACTAAGTGTCCTTGGGGGCTGCCTGCTAAGAGGCCCAGAGTGGGGCTTAAACGCGTTGCCTGGGGTTCTCTGCGCTTCCCCCTTGGTCTTCAGCGCCCCTGTCTCACCTTTTCTTCCCCTTCTGGCTGCAATTTCGCACCTGTGAGCCCAAGGTGACGAAACAGGGGGCTGTGGCGAGGCTTCAGCAGCAGCCTGTGTCTGTGAGTTCCCCAACAATCGTTTGTCTAAATGTCAGATTTAGAATTCTCTCCAGTTTTTCGTCACATGTCTTCTCCATCCACTGCCCACCCCCCCACACACATACACACACACATCTACAGAAGGTCCGTGGCAAATCAAAACAAAACCCAATCCCTACAAACTGTTTTTTCTCAACTAGATAAATACTTTGTTTTTCCTCCCGAGCTGAGGGCTAGGTCAAGAGTTACTCTCTTTGATTCATACAGGAAGGAGGGAGATTTCCTCTAACAGGTCTGTGCATGTTTAGTTCTGTGTGGAGCTGAGTATTTAACTTAGCAATGCTTCCAGAGCGAAGATTTCTACTACTGTTTGGGCTAATAAAGTAAGGATCTTATATTGCTTAAGAAAGATAGCAGTTACAGCATCTCTTCAGTTTATTTGGTGCATGAAAAGCTATTCCATTTGCATTAAAAACTAAAAAAAATCTTCCAACTGCAAAAAGCCTTCGAGGTATAGGAGGATGTCAGCTGCCTGAAGCTTTAGAACAGCAAGTTCGATTTGGGGAGGACAATGAAGCAGGCGGATGAGCCTGTCTTTTAATGGGGGGAGGGGGAGGGGTGTGAGTCTGTCCTTTAATGAGGATGAGCCTGTCCCTTATGGGGGGTGAGCCTGTCCCTTATGGGAGGTGAGCCTGTCCTTTATTGAGGGTGAGCCTGTCCTTTAATGGGGGACGGAGGCTTAGCTCTGACTTGGCAGAGCAGATTTGTTTAGGAAAAGAAGGCCCCCTTGGCCTCAAGCCCCATTTCCAAATCTCTCGGGGGAGATGAAGGCTCTTCTGTGCGCCTTTCACAATCGGACAGTGCTCACAGCCTCTCCTCTCCCGGGCTCTGAAATCCTCCCCTATTCACTGGGCCACAAGGAGACAGCCCTGGGGCAGGGAGGGATGGCGATGGCTTCCTGGGGTCGCAGCTGGCGGGGTTCCACTGGGCGGAAGGCTCCGGGCAGTATCAGGGCTGCCCTTGGATTCGCAAATGCCCACCGCCTGGCAGAACCACAGCCCACGCAGTCTCCCTGTCCCTAGATAGCCTCTTGCTACATTCATTGCATCACTGATGCCTTAAAAAAAATTCAAGTGGCCTTTTCATCCCAAGGCAACCATTGGAAACAGCCAACACCCCAGACGGGCCTTTGTAACTAGGACTGACACACTGCTGTCATTTTACTCGGTGGCGGTGTCTCCACGCAATGAGAGGCGCAGCTGGGGTGTTTGTGAGGGGCTCTGCTCTGTGCTTTTGGTGTGTCATTTGCTAGAAGAGAGCTCAGCAAGGTCGCTGTGACCAGCAGAGTCCTGGGAGGACGATGCTAGTCAGCTCTCTCGGAATCAGCCTTCAGAACTCGCTTAGTCCCCAGAACACTGGTGGCCTTTGGACACAGGGAGACTTTACACAGCTGT
This sequence comes from Murina feae, assembly GCA_004026665.1. Classification (NCBI taxonomy): domain Eukaryota; kingdom Metazoa; phylum Chordata; class Mammalia; order Chiroptera; family Vespertilionidae; genus Murina; species Murina feae. The sequence goes on from PVJC01003077.1 coordinate 43,236, forward strand.
GAGCTTACCTTTTTGATTTAAAAATACAACAAGGAACCCCCCAAACAAACAAAACCCCCGCATGCTTAGCTCATTTGCACAAAGAGTTAATAAACAGCCACTGAATGACTTGGCCCTGCCCAGCTGACAGCTGCAGCGGGCGCCCCGGTTCAGATGCAGGGGGACAGATGGGTTTGACTGGGGCGCGGGCCCCTGCTCACCTTCCCGACCTGGATGGAGGCCATGCAGGTTTCCCCGAGATAGGTGACCCCGCCCTACTAGTCTGGGGGAGGAGGGGAGGGCGGAATGGGCCTTGAGTGTGGGCCTCAGGGACCTGGGAAAGTTCACCTGTGTGTGCGGATCCCCCCATCGCCAGCTGAAGGCGGACGGGGACAATGCCTGTGTGTCTGAGCCCTGACGGGCAGGACAGATGGACACATGGACAGATGGTGAGAGCTCAGCAATGCCGAGCAGTGGCAGCTGCGGGGAGGAAGGGGGGTGGAGGGAGAAGGAGGGGAGACACTGACCTGGAAGATGAGCACTTTGAAGTGGTTGCGCCGCAGGAGCTGCGCGTGGTTGCTCTCCAGCCGCTTCACCTGCGCGCACTGGCGCTCCAGGCGCTCCCGGACGGCACGCGTGTGCGCGCTCACCTTGCGGGACTTGTCCAGCAGCTTGCTCACCGTGGTGCCCGTGGAGGCCTGGTGCTTGGATAGCTTGGTCAGGTCGTTCTGGATGCCCTTCACTGAGCCCTCCAGGCTGATCTGCCGCTGCTCCATCTTGTGCTGGTTCTCCTGCACCACGTCCATCATCTTCACCAGCTTGTCCAGCAGCGTGAGCACCGTGACCGCGTTCACCTGCGCGTGGTCCCGGAGGGCCTCGTCCGTGGAGCCCGGGTGCAGGCTGGGGCTGGGCGTGGACGAGGGCGCGGGGCTGGGGCTGGCGGGCTTCTCCGGCCGCAGCTCGGAGCCCCGGTGCTGGGGCTGGTCGGCGTGGGCAGCGTCCTCCTCCATGGCCGGGCAGGTGGGCAGGGACGGTCCCCCTCTTGTGGCTCCGGGTGGACGGGTGGACGGGATGCGGGGCGCAGAGCTGGGCCGGCCGCTGGGAGCTCGGAGCAGCGCTCTGCAGCCGGGGGAGGTGCAGACAGGCAGCCAGGGCTCTACTGACCGCTTCCCTGACCCGGCCTGGGTCCCAGCTGCTCTTAAAGCCGCTCCACCCAGTGGGAGGCGAAGGTCAGAGCAGAGCCACTCAGGGATCGGAGGTGTGCACACACTTGCTCGGGTGTGGGGCGCTTTCCTGCAGGACTAGCTCTCTTTCCCTCTCCCCTTCCCTTCTAAAAAGAAGTTGAATGTCATATTTCAGCCATGACTTCATCTGGGGGCGGGGAAACAGCTCCCCGGCCAGGCCCACTCCTGGCCTCCAGTTGGCCAGCGCTGGTAAACTTGTCCCTGGCTGCTATGCTACAGACAGCAACAGAGCGGCTGTTCTTTCTTCCTCTTTCCTCTTTCCTGAGCACAAGTTATTCTAACGGAAAGTATTGTTTGCACTTGCCCTAGACCTGGCGGATGGACTGCGGAATGCCTGGTGTCCAAGGAGACGGGAGGGGTCAAGTGTGAGGGTACTTGAGCTGAGCTTGTGTTGCTCGTTTTTTATGTCTGAAGGGACGGAAGGGACCGAGCTGACCACCAGGAACACAGCCAGTTCTTCTTCATGGGTTAGTTCTCCTTGTGATGGGGGTGCAAGATAAGGCAAAAGAGACTGAACCTCAAGGATGCTGAAACATGTAACGCTGCCCAGCGGGCCGCGTGGCTCAGTGGTTGAGCATTGACCTATGAACCAGGAGGTCACAGTTCAATCCCCAGTCAGGGCACAAGCCCGGGATGCAGGCTCCATTCCCAGTGGGGGTGGGGGAGGCGGAGCAGGAGGCAGTTGATCCATGATTCTCTCTCATCACTGATGCTTCTATCTCTCTCTCTCCCTTCCCTTCCTCTCTCAAATCAATAAAACATATTTCTAAAAATATAGTTTCTTTTGGGAATTAATATTGAAAGAGGACCCCTCCCCCTACCGCTCCCCCAGTAAACAAAGCCTGGTCCCTCTAAGGGCCTACCATGCCCGTTTGTCTGAAATGGTTTAATCCCTGCTAAGAGACCTTCTCAGGTGCCCCTTCGGCAAGGCACTCATTGACACGTGCCTGGAAGGGTGCTGCCAGGTGGGTTGAGCTGGAGTTTCTAAAGTGCTTCTATGTCTGACATTTCCAGATTCCTGTGCAGCCAAGTGGCACACCTGTTCCCAGCCAGGGCCCGCCCCCGCCCAGCCCAGGGGAGTGGGCCTTATTTCCTAAGACAACTTTTCATGCTTGGATTGGTTTTAAATGCATTCAGCCTTCGAAAGCGCGTTCAGCAGGAAATTTGTAATAGGCCTTCGATGAACAATTTTGAGAAGCACAAATGCCAGTGCCTGCTGTTCAGGGATTGATAATGGAAAAGTGCCATTCTTCAATGGCAAAGCCTACACGTGAGCCCATCAATCAGAGGGTCATTCATTGTCACATTTATGGAATTCGTGAGTTTCTGTTATCTGTTCAGTCCGATGATGGATGAACTGTCCAGAGGATATAATATGGCACGTGCTAAGCCTTGCCTTCAGTGGGTGTACCTGGTAGTTAGGGAGGAGCTAAAGCTATTCACAGAGGCCACAGAGATTTCCTCAAATAATTGGTGTCTCCTCAGACCCACTTAAAGTTAATGTTTTATTTTATTAAATTTTTTAAAAAAAATACATTTTTATTGATTTTAGAGAAAATAGAAACATCAATGATGAGAGAGAATCATTGACTGGCTGCCTCCTGCATGCCCCCCACTGGGGATCACGCACACAACCCAGAATTGAACTGTGACCTCCTAGTTCATAGGTTAATGCTCAACCACTGAGCCATGTTGGTCGAGCTAAAGTGGAAAATAGGAACAAAAGAGTGAAAAGGTTTAGTTGGAACTATAAAAAAAGTGAGGCAATCATTAAAATTAATTTACCTTACATTTAACAAATTTTAGTTGGTCAATGATGTGTTAAATGTTAGAACAAAGGACGGATCAAGTGGTGATTTTGAGAAGTGTAATTTTCTAACAAATTATATGGTATCATCCACAATATCCTTTTACATTTGATTTCAGTGGGCAAGTCATAAAGAGGGTCATTATTGCAAAAATATTTGAAGGCTTCATCAGTTTCCCAAGAGCTTCTCTTAAATCCTGACATTCAAATTATTCCCTTTGGAAGCAGTTAGTGTGCCATCATCTGTGTGGATTTCTTCTTGTTTAAATGTTAACTATTCCAGCTGCAGATTCTCATTCGTCAGAGGAGTTACCCATGATTCAAGGGTTTCTCTCCCATTACCTTCATCAACTTCATGATTTCTTACACATTTAGAAAGATTTGCAATTTTACATTATAATCACTTTGCCCTGATTTTTTGCATTGATTGGCACTGATTTTTGCATTGCATTGTTGGATATTGTATCATCTGTTAATAAACCGAGACCTTAAAGACACGGGGTTAAGGCAGGAAAAAGAGAGAGGGGTTACTTGTTAAATAGGAAGAAAGATTTGCAAGTGAGCCTAGTTATTTAAAAAAATTAATTTTTGATAAGATACGTAGCATATCCTAACAGTTATCTATTGCTGTGTAACAAACCAGCCTTAAGTTCCAAGGCTGAAAAACAGTAGTCTTGAGTTTTATGCACTCACTAGAGGCCCAGTGCACAAAAATTTGTGCACTCTGAGGGGGGTCCCTCAGCCTGGCCTGTGCTCTCTCACAGTCTGGGACCCCTTGGGCGATGTCTACCTGCTGGCTTTCAGACATCCCTCTGGCAGCCTGGGAGCCCTCAGGGGATGTCCACTTGCCAGCGGGGAGCAGGCCTAAGCTTCAGTCGGACATCCTTAGCACTGCTGAGGAGGCAGGAGAGGTTCCCGCCACCACTGCTGTGCTGGCAGCTATCAGCCTGGCTTGTGGCTGAGCAGAGCTCCCCCTGTGGGAGTGCACTGACCACCAGGGGGAAGCTCCTGCATTGAGCATCTGCCCCCTGATGGTCAGTGCATGTCATAGTGACCAGTCATTCCCAGTGGTTCTGCTGTTAGGGTCCATTTGCATATTACCCTTTATTATGTAGGATGCTTGTGTGATGGCTAGGCAGGCTCAGCCAGAATGGTCATCTCGGCTAAGTATGCCACTCAGTGGTCATGGAATCTAAGACGGTCTTCATCAGATAACTGGCTCTTTAGCAGGGACAACAAGGGGGTAGGATTTCTCTCTCCTCACTCATCTTTCAGCCTCAGGGAGACCAGGGAATGAAAGCAAGCTGCAAGATTTGGTAAGTTTGGAATTCTCCTCTTGTCATATCCACTACAGTCATTTGGTCCAAGCAGGTCACAGGCCAAGCTCAGGTTCAAGGGGACAGGAAACAGACCCCACCTCTTTAGGGAGGAGCAGGCATGGTGCTAGAGTGGGACACATGGGAGCGTTAGCCACAAGGGCACGGTTAGGGGTCCAACTCCCCCATCCATCCACTAGTTACCAACTGTTCTCTCAAGTCTCTAAGCTTAACCCTGCCCTGCCCACATGAGGCCCTAGGCCTTGTGAGGCAGAGATGAGCTGTCCTCGCTGGGCCCCGCCCTGACTTCCAATCCACAAAATGGTAGGTGTAATAAAGCGATGTTTGCATCATGTCGCTAAGTTTTGGGATGGCTTGTCACGCAGTAATAGATAACTGTGACCATGTAGTTTGCAATGAAAATGCAGTTCTTGCAGAATTATGAACCGTCTAGGTTTGTCCCCAGCACTCTTGCATCCAATCTATTTATATGTACTACTGTCCCCACACTTAACTCCTAAAATAGCATAACCCTAAGCAAAACTTCACTCTGAGCTTGATACCAAAGATGGCCGGATAAGCAAACACTAAGGAGAAATGAATTAGGCAGAAAGGAAGGCGGAGGTGAAGGATCACAGCTGGCTTCGCTCTGCACTGCACCATGCAGGGGGGCCAGACAAAAGAGATGTGCCTTGTAGAAGGCCAGAAGGCCCTGCCTTTCCCTGATCCTTTTCTGAGGTGATGGAGAGGAATTGTGTTCAGTAGAAAAATCAGTGATGAAAAGCGTGTGATTACATGACCTTAATCTCTTCCAACCAAAGTCTCCATGTAACCTACATGGAAACTGTATATAAATAAGTGATGAAGCATAAATAATGTACAGTTTTGACATAAAAGGTAGATTCCACTTTACTCACCATGTGCTGTCATTTAGGAAATGCCATGATTTTTTTTTTTTTTGGAAATTCTAGAGGGACTTGCATTTTCTAGGCCTCCTCTGCCTCTGGGACCCCATGTTCCCCAGTTGTGTGCCCCAACCCTTGTTAGGCATCCCAGAACCCACTCACACAAAGCATTTGCTCAGTGAATGGTAATGAAATGCAGAGTCCCAGGAAGATGGTTGACATCCTTCTGGTTCCTCTCCTCCAAGGTCCCTCCCTTCTGTTTTCTCTTAACCTCCACTTCCTATTGAATGAGGGAAATTTTAGTCCAATACAGGCTCTTGGGTTTATCCTACACCAAGGAGATGTATTATTATTATTATTATTGTTGTGAAAAGTAGTTCTCTAACTTTTTAAAAGACAAAAAACAAAACTCTGGTGCCAGTTAAGATAACTAAATTCTTTTCTATCATGTTTTATTGTCAAGATCAGACGCAGAGAGACAAGCTAGAATAGTGTTCACTCATCTGCCATTCATTCAGCAAATATTCCTGAGCCACAAGCAGGCACTGGCAATGTAGCCGTGGACAGGACACAAAGTCCCTGCTCCTGTGGAATTCATGCTTTGAGGGGTGGGGTGGAATCCGGTGGAAATAAAAATACCCTGTAATTTTAGACAGGAATACATTTCCATGAAGAAAAATAAAGCAGAAGAGTGGGTCAGAGGGTGACAGGGTGTGATCTTAGATAGGGCAGTCAAGGAAATCCTCTTGAAACAGGGCCATCTAAGCAGATATGTTGCAGGAATCCAGGTGAGAGGAGAGGCCTTGGCAGTGATGGAGTGAGTTAACCAGCGACAGAGTCTTAGGTAGGTACAGACTTACCCAGCTTACAGCTGCACTCCTGACTCTCTCTGAGCTGGAGGTGGATGTATTACCAAGTTCTTTCAACAGATATAAGTGCAAGTGACATGGGCCACTTTTGAAATCTGCCCGTTAAAGGATTAGGTGTGTAGTCCACTGATCCCTGGTCTGCTTTCCTCCATATTTTTCCTCAGAGAGGGCAAGCTTACTTGGATGCAGAAATGGAAACAATTGAATCAGAGGTTGAAGATGGCAGCTCTTCTTCCTCTTCCTCTCTTGCTCCCTCAGATCTCTACCTGTTCTGTCCTCTCTGTCTCCATCTTTCTCTCTCATGGCCCCTGCCCCCAGGTGATTTAGCTTACACAGAGGACAATAGTTAAGAGCAGTGGTCGCCAGCTAGTGGTCCGCAGACCACTGATGGTCCGTGAGGTTCAAAAGGTTGGTGACCACTGGTTTAAGGAAACCTTGGAGCAGCAGTTGCCAACCAGTGGTCTGTGGGCCACTGGTGGTCTATGAGATCGGAAAGGTTGGCAACCGCTGGTTAAGAGCATGGACTCTCAAGACAAAGTTTCTAGTTCCAGCAAGGTTGTATGACTTTGGACAATTGCTTTTCCTTCTTAGGACAAAAGATAAACAAGAAAAATGCCAATTCTTATTCTCATATGTTGTTATTATTACTAGAGGCCCAGTGCACAAAATTTGTGCACAGAGGTGGAAGGTTGAGGGTCCCTCAGCCCAGCCTGCACGCTCTCGCAGTCTGGAATCCCTCTCACAACCTGGGATCTCTCATTCCTTACCGCCTGCCTGCTCATTTCTTACCGCTCGGCTCGCTGCTCCTTAGTGCTGCCTTGGAGGTGGGAGAGGCTCCCACCATCACCCCTGTGCTTGCCAGCCATCAGCCCAGCTTCTGGCTGAGTGGTGCTTCCCCTGGAGGAGCGCACTGACCATCAGGAGGCAGCTCCTGTGTTGAGCGTCTGTCCCCTGTCAGTATGGTTGTATTGCCATAACGGTTGCTTAGACTTTTATTAATAGAATAGATAAGATTTAAATGAGTTGATGTTTGTAAATGCTTAGACTGGAGCCTATAACATGGTAAGCAGCATATGTGTTAAATACATAACTTAAATAAATAAAACTCCTTAATATAACTGTCTAGTTTCTTGGCTTTGAAGATGTAATTTAAGTTTTAAAAATATATAATAAAAAATAGACCCACAGGCATAGAAGCATGGACAGACTGTTGAACCTCAAAGAGAAAGCAGGGGAAGGTGGGTGGGAAGAGATCAACCAATGAACTTGTGTGCATATATGCATAACCCGTGGACACAGACAATGGGTGGGGAGGGCCTGGAGGAGGTGGATGGGGGTGGGCTGGAGGAGGACCTATATAATGCTCTCAACAATAAAGATTAAAAAAATATGTTCACATCTTGTGTTACATATGTCATATTCAAAATTAATACTTCTTCTGCCATCCCTCTCTGACACTTTGGGGCATACCCAGAGGAGATATGTGAGGATGCCTCAGCCTTAAATTCATCAGCTGCTCTAAGCAAGTTGTTACATGTTCTGCGTAGACTTAGGCTCTCAGACAGCACAAAAAATTTTATAAACAAGCTTTCATCCTGGAGAAGCTCAGAGTCTTTGGGGAAAAGCGAGATTTACGCACAAGAAGCAATTAGAAGACAATACAAGGCAAGACCTAACGAGGCGCTGAAGTTGTCCCTTTTCAGTCTCAGGAAACCCCTTAACCTCGCAGTAACCTTCACTTTTGGTTTTCTCATTACAGAGCCTAAAGCAAACAGGATTCCTGGCAAACAGATTTAAATTAGAAGAGTAACTTAGCAAGACTGCTGTTCTTATAACACAGGGCTTTTCATGTATGTTGTCTCAAGATCCTGCGCGACCTTGAGAAACAATGCTTGAAGGAAGTGGGCGGGCATTCTGCAAGCTTCTTCATGAATACACAGATGCTCGGAGAGGCAGGGGCTCTGGACAGAGTATGAGAGGTGCACATTCCTCTGGCACCCCCTTCTCCAGTGGGTAGGTCTTCCCCAGCCTCCTCTTCCTCTCCCTCTCCCCTGCACCCTGCTGCCATTTATTGAATCTGAACTCTCCCCTCTGAAGAACGTTCTAGATTCCTCTAGTCCCCTGTTTCAGAGTTTAACAAGCCTCCTGAAGTAATTAATTTTGAGGTCCATTTTGTGCATCTGTTCCTGGAGATATCATGATGAAGGAACACTAAGAATATTATTGGCTATTAAAAAAACTCAAGGACAACAACAAAAACGTCTCCCCTTGTCTTAAAAGAAAGTTCTATTCATTTGAAAGCCTTAAAGAAGGAAATTCCAAAACCATTTTGGTAACCGAGTCTGGTATTGTCAGGAAGCCCTTCTTCACAGATAATCTGAGTCCTTGTAGCACCCCAAAGCCATTTCCCCTCCTTCTGTTCTGTTTTTTGAGTTAATGAACATCTACATAATGGATTTCTTTAAATTGCCTATTAATCTTTTTCCTGTAATTTCTGCATATCCATGTTAACATTTAGGATCTCTGATTAACTTGAGGCTGTATCTCTATAGAACCCACTGACATAAATGCTTTTTATCAAAACTATTTTGGCAATGTAACATGTCTCAGCAATAAAATATTTCTGCCTGGAAAGAATGGTGGAAGTGAGACGCACTTGCCTGGTGGCTTACCCTTGGGAAGCACTTGAAGTGTCTTGAATTATCTCTGAATGCCAAAAATGTGACTCCAAATTCCTCTCCCTCCGAGCTCACATTTGTTGGCCTCAAAGACCTGTTTTCTTTGTTGAGGCCATGGCTCTGTTCCAATGGAAAAACTAAATAACTACTGAGTGAGTCAGAAATCCAGGTAACAAGCCGAGGGAGTAGGGCTTGGCTGGTTGTCTTTATGGGAATGACTGCTTTATTAAACCATATTTTGAGCCCTAGCTGGTTTGGCCCAGTGGATAGGGTGTTGGCCTGTGTACCAAAGGGTCCCAGGTTCGATTCTAGTCAAGGGCATGTACCTTGGTTGCAGGCTCCTCTCCAGCCCGGGCCCTGGTCGGGGCTCATGCAGGAGGCAACCAATCGATGTTTTTTTCTCACATCGATATTTCTCTGTCTTTCCCTCTCTCTTGCACTCTCCCTAAAAACCAATGGAAAAATATCCTTGGGTGAGAATTAACAAAATAGTTGATCAATAAAACAAATTTTTAGTACTTCTCTCTGAAACAATTTTGGCTGTTGCATAGACAGTCATAAAGCCAGGTCTGACTAATGGCGAAGAGGATGGGATGTGTTAGAATGCGAAAGGAACCTCGTGTCTTCAGGCCTTACTTTCCTCATGTGTAAAACGTGTCCACTTGGTTTCTAAGGCTTTTTCCAGTGATAACAGTTTATAATGAATACTTAAATGTATGTTACAGACTAATTTTGCTAGTATTGTCTCAGATTCTCAATTGAAAAATAATAGTGACAAACTGTGGATCTAAGGGGCCCACGAGTGAGGCCATTCTGCCCCACAGCGCTGCACCTACAGTGGATAGATGCTGTTGCCCCTTCTTCCTTCTTGGGTGAGAAAGGACCTGGGATGAGCGGAGTTGGGGCCCAGGGGTCTCCCTCCCTGCCCCTGAGTCTTCCTAGCTTGGGTGGATGGGGCACAGGTTCTGACCTCTGACCTCTCTAGAACTCCCAAATGCCTTCCCTGTCCAGCTTCCACCTCCAGCTCAGTGCACAGTGTGCCTTGAAGGCAGGGAGGGAGGGCCATGGCTCCCTCTCAGAGCCCAGGAGAAAGTGGTTTCCTTCTTCCTTATTTCTTCTGTTTAATAAAAACAAACAAAGCAAACAGGCAAATAAAAACACTCCGGAAGATAAAATATGAATAGAAACCCGAAAAACACAACATCCCGGAGTCACTGGATGTCACCTCGGCTCACAGTCAAGGTCGTTGGACAAAGCATGGCGTTTGAGTGGATTGGAAACGGAAGAGACCTGAACTTGAGTTTCAGCTCTGACACTGACTGGATGACATCCCTCAGCCTCGAGGAAATGGGTTTGACTGAGCTAAGAATGCAATTCAGCAAACATTTATTCGTGGTTTCCTATATTCAAGGCCCTTCATGGACAGGAGGGTGGCGTCGGAGGAAATATGAAGGTGTCAATGGGGAGAAGCTCTCAGCGAAGTGATACCCGGTGGGGAGAAGCACTGTAATAGGGAAAAGGCACAGAGTTCCAGGCCCCCCCGAGAAGGTGCCGTGGGCCTCTGAGGTTCCAGGGAGAGGAGAGCGATACTGCCCACAGCGGGAGCCTCGGGCAGGCACTGTGCAGGGCTCCCCGCGGCAGCTGCTCAGAGCCCGTCTGCTGTGGTGCAGGGGCACGCCTCCCCTCGCGCTGACTGCACGCCACAGGGCGTAAGGGCAGTGAAAACGCAGGAAGATGGAGATTTTCCAGGTCAGGGATTGATCTCTAAAGGAATCAGGGCAGGGAGAATCGGGAGGGGAACGCGGCCGAGCTGGGAGAGGACGCCGGTGTAAATTCCTGACATAAAATGGAACTAATTTAGTGTAAATGGGAGGAAGCCCGGTCTAAATTAGAGAGAAATTTATCTGAATTACACAATCTTTTTTTTGAAAAAGCAATTATGCCCTGACCGGTTTGGCTCAGTGGATAGAGTGTCAGACTGCAGACTGAAAGGTCCCAGGTTCGATTCCGGTCAAGGGCATGTACCTTGGTTGCGGGCACATCCCCAGTGGGGGGGGGGGGAGTGCAGGAGGCAGCTGATCGATGTTTCTCTCTCATCCATGTTTCTAACTCTCTATCCCTCTCCCTTCCTCTCTGTAAAAAATCAATAAAATATATTTTTAAAAAAAACACAAAAGCAATTATATTATTTTCAAGTCTGAATGGTAAGTTGAACTGATTGCTACAAAAGCATTTCTAAGTTGCCGTGCTATTAGAATCTTCTTTTAATGAATAGATAAGTTCTTATTTGTTAGGACTATCTGTTGAATGCATACTATTTATGGGTTAATGTGTTTAAAATAAAATGACCAGATGAGCTCTTTAAAATGTGCTCAGGCTGCTCATTTGCTTAGTGGCCTGCCTTTTTAGATGGGCGGCTCAGAGGTAAACTTGAATGCAATATGCTTCTCGTTTTCAAAGCTTGATCAATGCGTAGGGCCTGGGGGAATGCTGCCTCACCTTGGTTCTTGTCTACTAGAAATGGTGCAGTCTTATCACAATCAGATCTGAAATAATCTCTAAAAAGCCGTTGTTAAAAGGGTTATTGAAGAGGGGGCACGCTGGCTGCTCCGGGCTGCCACATGCCCTGCGAAGGGCCTGATGGATGAGCTTCTGGAAGCTCCTCTTGGGCAGTGACAGCTGGTGGGAGATGGACGTGAAACACAGGGGCAGGGAGAGAACCTCGCTGTCCACTCAGGGAAGAAGGAGGTCACATCTGGGAAGGAGGTAACGGGCAGCTGAGGTGACAGCCTTTAGAGAGCATCCTGAAAGGGGAGGTGGCCTGCCTTCAGGAGCAGCCGGAGGCAGGGAGCCACTGGGCTGTTTTCTGGAAAGGCATTAGAGCCTGGCTGGTGTGGCTCAGTGGTTGAGCATCGACCTATGAACCAGGAGGTCATGGTTCAATTCCTGATCAGGACACATGCCCAGGTTGTGGGCTCGATCCCAAGTGGGGGAGTGCAGGAGACAGCTGATCAGTGATTTTCTGTCATCATTGATGTTTCTAGCTTTCTCTCCCTCTCCCTTCCTCTCTCTGAAATCAACTAAAAAATCCTATATAATAAAAGGGTAATATGCAAATTGACCCTAAGGGCTGAACTACGGGTGGCTATGACATGTACTGACCACCAAGGAGCAGGCACTCAATGCAGGAGCTGCCCCCTGGTGGTCCGTGCACTTCCACAGCAGGAGCGCTGCTCAGCCAGAAGCTGGCTCATGGCTGGCCAGAACAGTAGCAGTGGCAGGAGCCTCTCCCGCCTCTGCAGCAGAGCTAAGGATGTCAGTTGGACATCCCCCAAGGGGTCCCAGACTGTGAGAGAGCACAGCTGGGCTGAGAGACCGCCGCCCCCACCCCCAGTGCACGAATTTTCGTGCACAGGGCCTCTAGGACACATATAAAAGAAAAACTGTGTTCTTTAAAAGCTAAGAAAAGAAAAGCATTTGAAATGTGGGAAACACAATGTACACCCTGGGTCAGCTTTAGGAGCTGATCACAGTGGGATTAAATGGCAGGATTGTCACCAGCCAACCTTCCTCTCTGCCCCGGAGTCAGGCGGTATAAAATGTCCAATTCTTCCGTGTATAGGTCCAGACATGTAATATTACCCACTCACTCTTAGACGGTAAGGTTTGGGGCAAGTTGACTCACGCTATGAAATTCATAGAGAGGGATGCCTTTGTGCAGTAATGAACAAAGGGGAGCAGCTGGCAGTCACAAACCGCAGTGGTCATCTCCTCCGTCCGGGCTCCCTGTGGGGGAGGCTGGACCTCCTCAGCAGCAAAGTCACAAAGATCTGAAGGTAGCCCAGTGAGTGCTGGGATCAAGCAAAGGCAGGGGACATCACTAGGGAGGATCTTATTGCGGTGAGAGCCGCTGTAGGTACCGCTCTCTGGTCTGCAGCGCCTGGCAATGAGGATACTTTCACAAATCTGTAGTAAAGTAAAAAAATAAGTAAATAAAGGAAGGAAGTACAAATGGAATTACCATAAAATGAAATATATTTAACTTAAAAGAGTATGCTTTATTCTGTGATTATGTTATTTTTTTTTTTTTTATGTCAAAAATCTTCTTGGCCCTACTGGGTTTAGAACATCAGCCCACGGACTGAAGGGTCCTGGGTTCGATTCCAGTCAAGGAAGTCATGTGCCTCGGTTGCAGGCTCAATTCCTGGCCCTGGTTGGGGCGTGTGTGGGAGGCAACCAATCGATGTGTCTCTCTCACATCAACATTTCTTTCTCTCTGTCTCTCCCCCTCCCTTCCACTCTCTCTAAAAATCAATGGAAAAATAAGGAGGTCATGGGTTCAAGTCCCAGTCAGGGCACAGGCCCAGGTTGTGGGCTTGATCCCCAGTAGGTGGTATGCAGGAGGCAGCCGATCCATGATTCTCTCTCATCCTGGATGTTTCTCTTTCTCTCTGTCCCGTCCTCTCTGAAATCAATTAAAAAAAAGAAAAATATTCTTGGGTGAGAATTAACAAAATAAATAAATAAAAATAAAACAAAACAATGTATATTAAAAAAATCTTCTCACTTTGGGGAAATTATAGCACCCTCTTTGGCAATGTTCTTTAAGTTGGCAGAATGAAAGTGTCAGCAACCCTATGACAGGCCCCATGTTTTCCATTGTTAGGGGGTGATTTATGGGTCCAGGACAATCCAAAGTCTGAGAATCACTGGTGTACAAAACTGACATAGATCTGTATACCAATCAACAGCTTTTGAACTTTTGACTGAGATCCATAGAGAAATACATGATCACATCAAAATTTACATGCCACTCACAGGTACAAAAACCTGTATATGTAGATATTTACAATAGGATTCAAAGCTTCCCAAAACAGTACCTCACTGGACCTCATGGAACGTGTTCTGGTCTCTCCTATCTGGTTAAAAATGTCCGTAGCTCTTCGACAATTGGATTTCATGACCCACAGATGAGTCATGACCGGAAATGACAAACACTGTTGTAGACGCAGCCTCTCCATCCCAGGACCAAGCTGACTAAACACCCACAGGTGTTTCCTTTCTGAGTCTCCTTTCATGGGTCCCACTCAGATGACACCCTCCTGCTGCGCAGTGGTTGCCTGGAGAGATTACAATACAATTGTAATCTGCGTGCCGGTCCTATCTCTGTCCTTAGGATACTCTCTTGCCACCTTGCTGACGTGGAGAAATAGTCCTCGGTTCCTTTGGATTTGGAAGTCACATGGTCTTTTTATTCATTTAAAGAAAATACATATTTTTTTTATTTCACAGAGGAAGGGAGAGGGAAAGAGACGCAGAAACATCCATGATGAAAGAGAATCACTGATCGGCTGCACACCTACCACAGGAATCAAGCCCACAACCCAGGTATGTGCTGTGACCGGGAATTGAACCATGACCTCCTGGTTTATAGGTCGAAGCTCAATCATTGAGCCGCGCCAGCTGGGCACGTGGTCTCTTTTTTACACCAGCGGGTCCCCTGGCCTCATTAGCCCCACATTTACCAAAGGCACCTTACAGGAGGCTGTCCCACAGACCAGCAATTCCCATCTGTCTCAGTCAATTCTGTTGGCCTCAACTGCAGGGCATGTCCTTTTCGTTAGTCCTCAACTTCAAGATTTGGGGAGGGACGCCCTACTCCAGCCCTCAAACATCGGTCAAGCAATAGAAGATAGAGAATCCAGAGGAAAATAGAAATTAAAAAAACCGATTAAGCTAAGTTAAAATGGCCGGCTATAATCAGTGTGGCTGTGTTAGCTTGCCACCAGAGTAATGAGGCACCGAAGATGTGCCAGGTGGGTTGTAGTCATCATTTTTAAAAAATATATTTGTATTGGTTTCAGAGAGGAAGGGAGAGGGGAGAGAGAGACAGAAACATCAATGATGAGAGAGAATCATTGATTAGCTGCCTCCTGCAGGCCCCCTAGTGGGGATTGAGCCCACAGCCTGGGCATGTGCCCTTGACTGGAATCCATCCCAGGACCCTTCAGTCTAAAGACTGATGATGCTCTATCCACTGTGCCAAACCAGTGAGGGCATCATTGTTTAAAAAAAATTTGGATTATGGGATTGGTGCCAGTGCAGAGGTGTCATATGCTGTTCAGAGTGTGGCTGTGATGCCAGGCTGCCTTTTACATCACAGAGGGTACCAGTGATGCCACACCTTAGTGTGAGGGGGTGAGGGGCCTGAGCTCAGAGATGGGGAGTGGCCTGGGACAAGTCCCATCACCTCTCTGAGATTCATCTAGAAAATGAGGAACAGCGCCTGCTGTGAGGATGGCTGTGAGGATTCAGTGCGTTCCGTGTTTCCTCAGCCCAGCGCGCGCTCAGCTCTTAGGCAGCTGAGTCGTCACTGCGGTCCCGTCCAGCTAGAGATTCACGGGCCCAGGGTGAGCCAGTCACCGGTTCTCAGACCCAGCTTCTTGCTGACCAGCCGAACAATACTGAGAAAAACCATGTGATCGTTCTAAGCTTCCATTTCTTCGTTAAAAAATGATGCTACTCCTGCTAACAATACTACTTACTGCGGTGCTGTTTGATGTTTCACAGATTTAATGATATCACACAGAGCCTACTACATACAACATACGAAAGTACTTGCCAGCTAGCCCAAACTACCCATTTTGTATTTCTCCAATTAACTCAGTTTTTCTCTTTATGTTTTCCTAAAAGGGAATACATTCTCTCCAAAATAGCTAAACATGAAACTTCAAATAAAGTCAAATAATTCACTCCAATTCAATAATTGTCCTATAAAGCAAATCTAAAAGGCAAACTAAAAATATGTTTTTATTGATTTCAGAGAGGAAGGAAGAGGGAGAGAGATGGAAACATCAATGATGAGAGAGAATCATTGGTCAGCTGCCTCCTGTATCCCTCCCCTCCCCCAGGGATCTGAGCTCACAACCAGGGCATGTGCCCTTGACCAGAATCAAACCCAGGACCCTTCAGTCCACAGGCCAATGCTCTATCCATTGGCTAGGACAAGGCTAATTTTTTTTTTTTTTAAAAAGTAACATTTAAAAGATTACCGTAATTAGAACTTTCGATAATGGCATTTAAACTGATTAATATCCAGCAGCATCCACTCTAGTGAAGGATATCTTTAGGCAGTTGTAGTGTTCTGTTAACTTAAACGTTCACTGAATAAAGGAGCTTCTGTAGTAGTGTCTCCATTTAGTTCTTGGGGAGAAGTCTGTGAGGCCGGGGCCAGTGTGGCTGAGGGCTTCTCCCTCGTACTTTCCCTGCCTGGACAGTTCTTTGCATTTGTTCTCACATGGCGGCTTTTCTCCCACATTCAGAAGTGGTCTCCCCACCCTTATCCCCTCTCCCCTCCCGCCCCACTGCATTTTTTCATGGCACCTACCCATGGTGGAAGCAATACTGCTCAGTTGTGAGCTGCTATTGTCTCTCTCCCTGACTAGAACTGAAGTTCCAAGAGAGCAGGAATCTTGCCCATAATATCCACCTTCTCTATTATTTTTTTTCTATTTAAATTTGGCAGCTTAAAACAACACACATTGATTAACTCGGTTCCCGTGGGTCTAGAGTCTGCGCATGGACTAGCCGGGTCCTCCGCTCCGGACTTCCCCAGGTAGAAAGGAAGGTGTTGGCCTGGGTGCCACCTCATCTGAGATTGCTGGCAGGATGTATTTCTGTGGTCGCAAGATGTAGGTCCCCTTTTCCTGGCTGGCGATCAGCTGGTGGGACAGTCTCAACTTCCAGAGGCTGCCCAGGGTTCTAGCCATGAGACCTTTTCACAACATGCAGTTTAGTTCTTCAAGGTCAGCAGTAAGTCAGCGTATATCTTCTTTTTAAGTGTATTTTTTTTATTGACTTCAGAGAGGAAGGGAGAAGGAGATAGAAACATCCATGATGAGAGAAAATCATTGATCAGCTGCCTTCTGCACACCCCACACTGGGGATTGAGCCTGCAACCCAGGCATATGCCCTGACTGGGAATCGAATCCTGATCTCCTGGTTCCTAGGTTGACACTCAACCACTGAGCTGCACCTGCTGGACTAGATCTTCTTTTAAGAGCTCACCTGACTAGGTCCGACCCACCCAGGTTTGATTAACTCAGAGTCAATAGATCGAGGGGCTTTAATTACATCTCCCCACCGTTAACGACATAATGTCACTTAATCAGAGGAGGGATAACGCGTCATCTTCACAGGTGCTGCTCACACTCAAGGGGAGGAGAGTATATGGGGCAGGTACATGAGGGGGAGGCGTCTGGGGAGTCAGCTGATCCTCTGCCCACCACACTGTTATAGCTCCAAGGCCAGGAAGGGCATTTGATACTTGGTAGGTATTTAATACATACGAATGAATGAACGAATGAATGAATGAATGAATGAAACAAATGAGAACGCAGGAGTCAGTGAGAAGTAAAAATGAGTGATTGCCTATGTATTCCAATGTATGTTTAGTATCTGATATTGCATTCAAAACATTATGTGAGTTGATTGTTCATTTAATTCACTTTCCTTGCTGAGGAGACTGGGCCTATGGGACTGGCATTCATGTAAAGTGAAATCAAGTGGTACTTGTGGTATTATTTTAGCAAAGTTCCCGTCGTCTGATCTGGATGAACTGTTCTGCCCAGCAATCCTATGCAGATGAAGTCGTTATGCCTAAGGATGCTGGGGTGGCTTACGTGTGGAGTTCCAGCATGCCATTAGTAAACTGGAATAACTGTGACCAGAACTTGACCTTTTTCTGTCTTCTGTTCAAGCTTTAATACTGCACTGTTTCCCCAAGATCAGAGGGGGAAGAAGGCACTCTTACTTCTACGAGAAATGAGTTAGAAAGATGAGCTATTGCTAAGATGCTACCTGGTGGAATGACCCTCCTAAGGAAATGCCATCAGTCTTGTTATAGTCCAGGGACCAGGCAGGCGTAAGGTAGGGTATTAGTTTGCTCCAGCTGCCATAATAGAACAACGCAGACTGGGTGGCTTCCCGAATAGACATTTATTGTCAGTTCTGGAGGTTGGAAGCCCATGGTCAAGGGCTAGCGACTTCTGTTTCTGATTTAAACTCTCTCCCTGATCTGTAGGCTGCCTTCCTGCCTCATCTTCGTGTGGGCTGTCCTCAGCCTGTGCCCTCAGGGAGAGAGAGAAGCCCTGCTCTCCTCTTGTAAGGTCAGCAAGCCCATCATTTAATCTGATGACCTTCGTAAAGGCCCTATTTACAAATACAGTTACAGTGGGAGTCAGGGCTGCAATGTATGAATGGGGGGGGGGGTGCAATTCAGTGCATAACAGACAGCCTAGGAGGTCTGGGGAGCAGTGAGTCCATTGAGCAGAGTGGTTCTCAGATGTCAGAATGGGATCACTTGCATTTGAATCCCAGCTCTAACTCCTGCGTGCATCAGTGGCAAATTCAGTTTTCATGAGGCCTACGAGTTCTCTATACAATTGGGATGGACTTTGTAATAGGAAACGCACAGTGAGGTGCAGCATCTAGGACAGGGCATGTGTGAATAGGGGCTCAGACCTTAAACTTCAGTCATCTTGCAGCAAGTTCTCTTCCACTTGCTGTGCAACCAAGCAGGTGCCTAAACCTCCCCAACCTTGCTTTCTTCCAGTGGAGATGAGTGTTTATCTCCATCACAGGGTGTTGAGAGAATTAGATTATAGTGCAGCCAATCAGCTCTCCTTGCTAGCTATTATTATTGTCACTGTCATCGTCATTATTCAGCCCTTCATTGGGCAGATGAGAAAATAGACAAGCACCTGGTACATGCCTTACCCAACACCGCAGTCAGTGGGGACACTGGGCCAGAGTCGCCTTCCTGACTCCTGGTCCACGCTCTCTCCACAGCTCTGTAGAGGTGACCTTTGAACTCATGGTGTTCATATCCTTAAAGATATATCGGCATAATCATAATCTTGATCCCCAATATTTCCTCTTTGGCTATCATAGAAAAACAGCTCATCTTAATTTGGTTGAATATAAGCTTTATTTTAATTTTTATATATATCTAATGGGGTGAAGGTCTACAAAATAAAAATTCACTAAATTCAAAATTTTATCATTTCTTTTCTTGTTGTTGTTATTCTTCACCCAAGGATATTTTTTCCCACTGATTTTTAGGGGGAATGGAAGAGAGAGAGAAAGACAGAGGAGAGCAGGGACTGCCTGCTCAGACCTTTCCCAGGAAACTCTCTTTCCCAAGAAAGACAGAGAGAAACATCGATGTGAGAGAAACACATCGATTGGGAGATGAGCCCGAGCAGGCCCGGGCCGGGGCGGAGCCTACACCTGAGGCACATGCCCTTGACCCTTTGGTCCACATTTTATCCACTGAGTCAAACCGGCCGGAGCAAAATTTTATCATTTCTAATTGGAAGACTAAGGTTCTGTCTCCACTTGGGATAGAATGATGACTCGGAAGTAAAGACATTTCTCTCTCTTTCCTGTGGGAGTGATTCCAAAGTTCCCACGAGCGCAGCTTTTGTCAGGGGCCGAAGGAGCGTTTCCTGGGAAAGGTCCGGGCAGGCGGTCCCTGGGGCTCCATCCACCCCTCGGAAATCTGTGCCGATGACAGAACTTGACGCCTCTCCCTTCCTCCCACGCCCCGTGTACGTGAGAATCTCCCCGTGCCTCAGAGCTGGCCCCAGCGCTTTAGGAATACGGAGGATGCCGATTCCAACATACCTGAGCTGTTTCCTTCCGTGACTCACCACATAAATTCCGGCTTGCTCATCAGGGCCGGGCAGCCCGCATATGCCTAACGATGCTAGTCCTTAAACCAGGCCGGCGTGAAGCATAAGCGATATTTCACTGAGGGCTCTCAATCTCGGCCTCTGTATTTGAGTGAAAAACAATGCAACTGTGTGTAAATACTGTTCTCATTTCTCTCATGTTCAAGTGTGGCACCATTATGGAATTTCTGGGAAACCATCCAAACAAACTCTATAACAACTTAATAGAATCTACAAACGTGTGTGACATGGATCGGTATGAATCCCCCTGGCTCTGCTATTGGCTACCACAAGCACAGGTAATGACTTAACCTGTAGCTCTTATTTATGTGTAAATAATAAAATGAGGTTTAGGAAATTCCTAGAGGAAAAATGCCACTTATCTGTAAAGATGTGATGAGTATCGTATGGCTTTAATTATTTGTGATTCTTAGTGTATCCATCAGAAATAATATTGCTAGTGCTGCATGACTAGAGAGCCAGTGCTACACTGTGCTGGTAGGATCCTCCTGAGGACATTCCTGGTCCGTCTTCCAGGCCTGCTGTTAGACAGCTGAGACAGTAGGAAAACAATAACTAAGAGAACTGTAGTGACAGCCAAGCACACCTGACAGGGGCTTCTCCCCTTCTCATCTCCCTCCTCAAGGCGGGCTCTCTGCCTTGCCCACCCTCCTGCCTGCGGGCCCGTGATCCTTCAGCTTCAGTCTCCACACCGTTACATCGGCTCCGCAGCACTCTCTGGCCAGTCTCTCTCTTTCGCCCTCCCTACTTAGAGAGTCTTTTTCTTTTTTCTTTTTTTAAAAATATATTCTATTAATTTTTTTACAGACAGGAAGGGAGAGGGACAGAGAGTTAGAAACATCGATGAGAGAGAAACATCAGCTGCCTCCTGCACACCCCCCACGGGGGATGTGCCCGCAACCAAGGTACATGCCCTTGACCGGAATTGAACCCGGGACCCCTGAGTCTGCAGGCCGATGCTCTAACCACTGAGCCAAACCGGTCAGGGCTAACTTAGAGAGTCTTAACAGCATCAGGGCTCAGTGTGCCTGCCCTAGTCTTTGTGTTAACACCTTGTGCTGTCTTGAGTTAAAAGCGTGATGAAGGTGGCACTTTCCTGTTGACATAAGAGAAGAAAACACCTGATCGTCTGTTCTTGGTAAACTCTGTGTAACGTGGAAAGACATGAAGAATGAGTGGTTGGCCAGTAAGTCATCGAAGCCATTTTTAAAAAGTTCCGTGTGGCCAGACAGCTTTCCGCACGGCTCCTCATTGGATGTGCACCACCACCACATTGGTCTCCATGTTGGCCTTTACCAGTGCGGAGCTGTTTACCTCTCCCATTTATGAGCAGAGCGTTGGATCCAGGAACATGGTCTCAGAGCTAAACTTAGAACCGTCATTCTCGATCACAGCATTTATGTCACCAGTGTGGGCCAGGCACAGTGCTGAGTGCTGATTCCCGGACACATGCCCGGGTTGTGGGCTCATTCCCCAGTGTGGGGCCTGCTAGAGGCAGCTGGTCCATGATTTTCTTTCATCATTGATGCTTCTCTCTCTCCCTGCTTCTCCCTTCTTATCTAAAATCAATAAAATATATAAAAAAGAATGCAATACAGGTGGGACTTGTCCTGCCGACCACCTGCAGCTCGCCCTGCATTTGCCTTTGGGATGAGCTGTGTGCATCGTAGAGGAAATAGTGTGATTCCCGAGGAAGTGAGCGTTAGGCCTCAGGCTGACTCTTAGACGGAGCGGGCTTTGGCAGGCTCCTCCTGAAGCACGCACCCAGCGGCCTCTCTACGCTTTCACCACGTGACCCGCCTTTCCTCTCAGGCAGGGCTGAGCGCAGTTGTGGAATGCTACAATTCCAGCTGGGGTTGCATACGCAACAGAATCCTAGTCACCCAGAGTCACCATGCGGAGTTTTCACTTCTTTTTCTTTGGACAAGACAGAGTTCCAAACAGCTACATAAAACCAAGTTCACTGTTACTTTCCCAAAAGGAGTAACTGCTATTTTACTATTTTCAGTGGTAAGAATAAGAAATTTAGGAATACACTTTAGATAAAGCATGGAAAATTAATTGTCCTTGCTTAGGAGATTTGGAAATTAAATAATTATGCTTGGATTAAAAAAAAAAAAAGACTATTGCCTAGCCAGCATGGCTCAGTGGTTGAGTATCGACCTATGAACCAGGAGGTCACAGTTCCATTGCAGGTCAGGGCACAAGCCCCAGTTGTGGGCTCCATCCCCAGTGGGGGGTGTGCAGGAGGCAGCTGATGAGTGATTCTCTCTCATCGTTGATGTTTCTATCTCTCTCCCTCTCCCTTCCTCTCTGAAATCAATAGAAACACACACACACACACACACACACACACACACACACTATATATATATACATATACTATTACCGCACACAGGACATGGATCAGCATGGATTGTGTGTTTGTGAGTTGTGAGTTGGGGAACTAAATACAATGCATCCCCTGGCTTCTGAACAGTCATGTCTCAGGTGCTTCATTAACACCCAAGAGGCTGCCAGGGCTGGAGTCTGAAGTCTCTGAATCAGCAGAGACAGTTGTCAAATCACAGGGAGACAGACAGTTTACAACGGGCTGCAGATCAAAGCAGGCTTCTGTGTGTTGTGTGTTCTCGCAGGCACCGGGAGGGTATGGAACGTGTGAAAGTGCTTTTGAGAACCCACTAGCAAAGTCTGCCTTTGCTTTCAACCTCCTACCTTCCAAATCTTCATCTTCCCGTGGCTCCTCAGATTCCAGGCAGTGAAACCCTCAGCGCCTGGCCACGAGGAGGTGGCTCAGGGACAGGTGCTGGCGGCTTGCTGAGCGCCTGGGCCATGCTTCTGTGAGATCCTCAGCATCCCAGCCCCGGCGTCAGAACGGGTCCCTGTCAGCTCTAATGTGCCTGAAAAATCTTTTTCAAGGCAGCCTCCTCTTCTAACACATCCCAGGGGGATTTCCCCCTCGGGGTGCGAGCAACAGTAGGTTGTGATTCTGCGAGGATATTCCCGGGGTGCAGGAGTTTTGTGCGACAAGCAGCACTTTGCATCTGTTGTTTTCCTTCAGTCGGTATTTTTCACACCGGATGATCCTGGCACCGCAGCTCAGGACTCGTCTTAACTCCCCTGCAGTCTTGTACCTCCTCCTCGCGACGCGGGGTGACACATGGCAATCTGTCTGTGAAGTGTGTCGCGCACAGTCCATTGGCTTTCTGACTCTGGGGGATTTTGTTTCATTTGGGCATCATCTTTCTTAAAGAGGAACTGACACACTGAAACGCAGTCCCCAGAAATCTGTTTTTGGTTGTGTTTTTTTTTAATAAGGCAGGAGCAACAACAATTGCATTCATGTTTGCACGCCTGGGGCCTGCACGACAGCGGTCTCTACAAAGGGCAGGGAGTCAGCACAGGGCTGGAGACACCTCAAAAAATTGGAGGCGGTCAGCTTAGAGGGACCAACCATTTATTTATTGTTGCAGAGGTGGAGGTGCGGTGGGGGGGGGGGGGGAAGTAGTGACCCTGATCCAAACATTGGGAAGGCTGTCATATGAAGATGCAAAATTGTTTTTTTCTTCTTCTGTGTAGTTCTGGTCAGCAGAACTAGAACCAATATGTGGGCTTCGTGGGTAAACAGATTTTTTCTCTGTGTAAGGAATGTCATTCTGCTTGTTAGAGCTGCGTGGTGATAGAAGGCTAACGCTACAGATCTTGTAAAGAGAATTCTGCAGAGTAAGTAGTGAGGTCTGACCTGTGAAGATACCTACCATTCAAATATTTTATAATTTTCTCAATTAGGTGTTTCTTGTTCAATTTTCTTTTTAACCAAGGCTTGAAAGACTTATTTTTTCTTCCTCTACCCCTTAATAGGACAAGATAATTGGGCTAGCTAAGCTATTCCATGGCTCTAACTCAGTTCGTCTTACACCCACTTTTTAGTTTTGAGCTATTTTCTCTTCTGGAGTACATAATCATGAAATGAGGAAAACTTACCCCATCAGCTAGATGCCCGTGGATACTCATTACAGCCTGGACAGCCTCCTAAGATCTGAATGGATTTGGGTATCTTGTTACGTCCCTGTTTGTAGAGTTAACCTTGTGGATGTTGCCCCTTGGGATCCGTTCTCATTTCCTTTAATGTCTTGCCTTGCCCACCGCATGCCTCTTGTCCTTGCCCCCTCTTGCCTTTTGCAGGCGGTGGGGTGGGGCTGACCCACACAGGGCCAATTGGGCTGTCTCCTGGGAACTGGACAGCTGGGTGATGTGGCCAGGACTAGAGGGGGGCTGAGGGGATCCCTCCGTGACCCTGGGAAGGGAGGTCTGTTAGCACTTGTTCTTTGACCCACAGGCAGATGGATGGCCCGTTGATCTCACAGGTCATGTGCTTGTTACGCAGCCATGTCACCTGATGGTTAAGTGAAGAATTGTTACCAGGATTGGGAGGGTGAGCTTGCTGGTTTTCAGTGATAATGGAGAAGGACACACACACAGTGTCTGCGGTGCCGCATGTCTGGGGGGAGATTTCCTCGGGTTTGTTTAACCAGCGGCCAGAGGGTGTACGAAGTGCTGCTTCCTGGGGTGCTGGCAGGTCTGGGTCACACGCTGGATGTGTTTCAAGTTCTGAGACAATACCAGCTGCTTTCAAAGCCGTGTTTGCATGGGTGTGCACATGTGTGTGCACGCGCACATGTGTGTGTGTGCACATGTGTGTGCAGAACCGGGAGGGGCAGCCTCCACAGGTTCACTTTGAGAGAGCCCACAGCACTGAGCCACACATTTGCGTGGGAAAGATCTGGGTGTGGATGAGACCTGCCTCCTTCCTAAACACCAGGACGGAGAAGCCCAGCTCCACTCGCCTGGCCTTTGAACCTGTGTTCACGTCAGGCCGTTTCCCTCGCGTGGCTGTGAACTTCCCTCTGTGGGGACATTGACAAGTACCGCCACCTGGCAAGAAAGTGATGGAAAGAAAGGGTGTGCTGGACTCGGCGGCGTTTTTCCTGAACACTCGGAAAGAGCAGGATGTGTGGGCCATGAGTCATCACTTTCTGCTGGAAACTCCTCTGACCTTTCCAGAGCAGGTCAAGTTCTTCCCAAGCTGTGCTTCTTCGCACCCAGCACGAGGGCACATCTGAGGGCAGCAGAAGCACTGGCATAGTTTTCCTTGCAATTCGGTCCACATGACTGTTTTGGACACACTTTGCTACACACGACACTACTAATGCTGGCAACGAAGGTCAAGTGTGCTGGAGACTAGCCTGGTCTGCCTTGTGTGACTGTTTAAACTCAGGTGGGGGGGGCCCGAGCCCCGCTAGAATTAGGCTGGTAGAGAAGAGCAGGAAGGTGTGGCTAAGGGCTTGGGATAATGGTTTAGTGATGGGGGAGTGCCCTGAGGGAAGAAGATTCCAAGTTGTGAATCCTAGCCATTTGCCAAACTTGAACTTGATTTGGGAAACCAGAACAAGGAACCGTTAGTAGAGGGCCACACAACTCTACAACCGTCAGCCCTAAAGTTATCATGTTTTGACCAATGACATTCAGAGAAGAATGTGAGCAACCAAGAAAATTTTTGTGGCACATACTATATTCTCAAGAATCTGCAAATTTGGGTGTGGTGTAAGGGAGCAGGCTGGGGAAGTTCTCTGAGAAATTAAATTGGAATAGAACGTGGCTATGAAGGAACCCAGTGTGTCAGCCCCCTGTTTTTATTTTATTTATTTATTTATTACAGAAATAATTGATCTTTCTAAAATCATCTATTTATTTATTTATTACAGAAATAATTGATCTTTCTAAAATCATCTATTTATTTATTTATTACAGAAATAATTGATCTTTCTAAAATCATCTATTTATTTATTTATTACAGAAATAATTGATCTTTCTAAAATCATTTAGGAATGCAGAAATCTACATGGTGAATCTTTCTTGTCTAAAACTTATCCCTTTTAGGCCTCTGACCACTTATTAAATAAGAAATGTTTCAATGACAGTTGACATTCAGTATCATATGAGTTTCAGGGGTGCAGCATAGTGATAAGACGTGCATAGTTGATGCAGTGATCACCCTAAGAAGTCCGGCCCCATCTGGCACCAGACCTAGTTATCACATTACTGACCACATTCTCTGTGTTTTACTTTTTACTTTAACAGATCTTGACGCTCATCTTTGTAAAATGAATTACACTCTGCTTTGCTTTCTTAAAAGCCTTAGTTAAGATAACATAACATTTTCATTTTTCTGTGTACTGTGAGATGCTCAGCTGTCGGTCCCAAGGCTCCCCCTCTTGCCTCTAGCAGACTTTCTCCCCAGGTCCACTTTGCTACTTTTAAAGGGCAGCATCTAAAAATTCAACACAGACAAGCTTAGAAATGTTGG
Source organism: Murina feae (assembly GCA_004026665.1). Lineage (NCBI taxonomy): Eukaryota > Metazoa > Chordata > Mammalia > Chiroptera > Vespertilionidae > Murina > Murina feae. The sequence continues at coordinate 69,155 of PVJC01003077.1, forward strand.
TGATCTATGACTCTGAATGGGACCAAAGAAACTCTTATGCCAAGTGCGTGAACTTCGGCGAAATGCATTTGAGTGACATGCATCTCAGACCTTTATAGATGTTTCTCAGGGGACCGTTTTTGTTGTTGTTGTTTTGTTTTATCTGCAGTTTTCAGGGTGTCTTGGACATTTGAAGTTACCAGATAAGTGACCCTCAGATAAGAAAGAGTCATTGGACTGACTATTCTTCAAAGGTTAGAATCAGATCTATCTATTGCCCAACTGGGAGTTGGTGTCAGCTGCAAGAGCAGGTGGCAATGCCATTTAAATTCAACAGCTGGATCACTGTTGCCATCTGAGTGATTGCAGGGACATCTTCCATGGGAAGATGCTGTGTTGGCACAAGGAGGGGCTGCAGACAGCTCTTAAGCTGCTACGTGGTGGGCCAGGCTGGGAGTGCAGTGTTTGCACGGAACAGACCCAATGGGAGGAGCTTTCTGCAGAGGGCGGTGGAGGGACTTTGTGACCATGACCAGGAGGTGGAACTCTGGTTTTCTTATTTTTTATTTATTTAAAAATATATTTTATTGATTTCAGAGAGGAAGGGAGATACCAATGATGAGAGAGAATCATGGATTGGCTGCCTCCTACATGCCCCACACTGGGGATCGAACCTACAACCCAGGCATATGCCTTGACCGGGAATCGAACCATGATCTCCTGGTTCATAGGTCAACAGTCAACCACTGAACCACACCGGCCGGCCAGACCCTGGTTCTGCAAATTGAGCCATCTATAAAACTGTGAGTGACATGGTCTTAGGAGCTGTGTTTATCAAGAAGGAAACAAATGCCTTCTAAGTCTTCAGGCCCCTTGAAACTGGGGAGACTTGCTTCCATCCCAACATTTTTAGAATAAGAAACCCAAGCTGGGGAGAACAAGGTCTGTGCCCTGGGATGAGCTGGCACAAGGACCCAGAGTCTGTGACTCCAAAGCCAGTGATATTGTTTTCTTATCTGATGAAGCTTTTAAATGCAAAGTATTGACCATCCAGCCAAAGGCTTTCCACTAGAAATAAGCCTATTGCTAGTTTCTGGATATGAAAATACTGATGTTAAAACTAGGTGATTTTTCATAGTTAAGCAAAAGATGGCAATTGACTGTCTATGGTATAATGGCAAAATGATTCAGGAAAGTTGTTTTTATCTTTATTATCTATCAGTAGATGGCAGGAGATGCCATCAAATCAAGATTAAAAAAGGGAAGCAAATGACAGAATTCATTGTTCCTTGGAACAGTAGCTGGAAACATTGATGCCTGAGATAGTCCATGTGTTGAGGATAGGTGTTTTTGAATATGGATTTGAGTTCAGTCATTAATATCCTGATTAATCTGGCGAGATTACAGTTGGTTTCAAACAATAGTCAAACGTTGGAACTAAATTTACTCCCCTTTGAAGAGACCCCTGGAGAAATGGTGCATCGTTCATGTTGCTAAGATTAATTGGGCATTATAACTGTGTTAAGTGGATCCACACACCATGTAAGAATCGCTCATCTTCTTGTTATTTTTTTTTGCCTTCAAGCAGAGAAGAGATAACATAGAGCCAGCCAGCTGCCATGCGGGTGAGGGAGTCCAGCATTGGAACTGGCTTTACCCAAGATGATGCAGGTGGAGCACTACAGTTAAACGCCACTAACAAAACACCAGTGTGTTTCCATGTGCTCTAATGACTCTGGCCCCACGAGCTGCTGCTTTTCTATCCAAATAGATGTGAGTTTCATCAAGCGTAAATTTCGTTTTACTTGCTGGTTTTTCTGAAGTGCAGAATTCTGTCAGAAGCCCCATCTTTCTCTGATTTGGAGATTACAGAAAGGTGAAGTACCTATGGAATGTTCAAGAATCAAAAATTTCAGTCCTCAAGTGTGTTATTCTCGTTTTATCCACTTTTTACCACTTAACAATGACATGATTTTTTTAGGGTACAAGTATTTGTATCAGCTACCTTATTTCTTCTTAACTCTTTCATCATTTGAATCTTATTTCTTAAAGGAGTTTTTAAGAAAAAAAACTACCCATTGATGCTCTCTCAGACAACTTAACTGAAAACAATTTGTAGGTACAGAAGGCAAACTACAAGTGTGTTTATAGGGGAATCAAGTCTAACATTCAGGCGTGGTTTTATGTGGAGCTGGAAATCGTCATGGGCGTGGTCCATATGGCTCCCCAAGATCTGTAGAGAGCTTCTAATCCTGGACATCAGAAATGGAACTGGATTTGCTTTAAGCAAATCTTACTACTTTTCCTTGAAAAATTCTCCACTGGAAATAATGTTTTACTCAAAAACAGATTATGTCCTCTTTTTTAAAAAAAAAAAAAAATCCAACTGTGACCAGTACCAAAATAGACTGTCAAGAACTGTAAAAGACAATCTTCCCAGTCTCTGTGGTATGTCGCCTGAACGCCCCACATTTGTCAATCACTCAGTGTTGCTGAGCTTGGCACTGTGCTGTTGGCCTGTTGGAAATGCTCCTTTGGGCCAGGGAACAGTACTGGCAGGTGTGGGAGACTAGGTGTGAAGTATAGAGGAGTCTGGACACCCTTTATGCAGTGATTTTGTAATTTATTAGAAGCTGTAAATCTAACACTCTACTGTTTAGTAGCATCCTGTTCATGCTCTAACGTGGCAATGAATTACACGGCCTATTCCTTGGTTGTCTGTTTCTCTTCACTTCCCTTTCAAAAGACTCCACTTTGCTGTTTTGTAGGGACCATTATCTACTGAACTCCACTGCTAAGTGTTAGGGTTTTGTTGGTGGCGTGAGCTGTGAAAGAATTCACAACCACAAGAAGAGATGTGGAGAGGAAGTGTATTTTGCTCTTCAAGAGCGGAAAGGGCCGGTGTATCACTCGTCAGTACAGGGCAGGGAACAAAAAGCGGCTTCCACTTAGAAAGAGTAATGGCTGCTGTTGCTAGGTGACAAAGGAGGGAGGAGGACTTGGGGCTAAAGTTGAGCAGATAGCAGGGGCTGTCTTGAAAAGTTACAGTTTGTTTTCCAAGAGGCAGTCTGGCAGATGTCCTAGGGAGGCGTCTTATCAGTACTTTCCCCAAGCCTGTAAAACATGCTCAGAGCAAAAGTTATGAAGAGTTCAAAAGAGGCATGTTTGAAGGGAAGAGGGGAAAGGACCTTTCTACTAACTAGAGACTCCTTCCTGCGACTTATCCCTAAATTCGGAAAACAGCCAGGAGAAGGGGGATGCAAGACTGTAGCCTTGAGAGTACTTTATCTTGTCTTGCAGTTTGAACAGAGGGACTGTTTGAATAAGAGGAGCTAACAACTATGGGGCTGAATTACCAGGTGCCTCTCATAAATTGTAGAAGGCCGCAGCTAAGGCAAAGCAAGGCCTTTTTCCTGTCCTTACAATAAGAATGTACTGTTATAGTCTTATCATATTGTCCCCTGTATAAATATCGTTTACAACAAAGAATCACACAAGATCTTATATATATATATATATGTTCTTTTCACATATGTTTTAAGTAATTAATAAAGCTTAAGAACACAAACTTCCAAAATCAAAGAAATACATCTCTATTCAGATAATTGTGAAGTACCATGACAAGTCTGAGACTTTACCCCACTTGCAAACTAAAAAGTTAGCCAGTTTCATGGATGTTGGCAGACAACATGAGATTCCAAGGACAAAGATAAAGAACTATTTATTTCTCACAATAATATTAGTAGCCAGATTTTGGCCCTCATTCTCATCAGAGTGGTGCAAAAGAGTGAGGTAACACCTGTGTTTACAGTGGGTTGTGTTACAAGGAAGGAATCCAGAATATAGTGAAACTGAATATTTTATAATAGGCAGTAAACATGTCTGCCCTTTGCTCTAGAATATACTATACTAGGGGCCCGGTGCACAGAAATTTGTGCACTCGGGGTGGAGGGAGTCCCTCAGCCTGGCCTATGCCCTCTCACAGTCTGGGACCCCTCAGTGGATGTCCTATGATGGCCCCAGTCTGCCAGGCCCCTTCTGTGTGTGTGTGTATGTGTATGTGTGTGTGTCACCACTGGGGACCTGCCCCCAGCCGCATCTGAGGCTCAGAGCAGTCCTCCTGTGTGTGTCTACCTGCTGGGGACCTGCCCCCAGGCACACCATCAAGGCTTGGAGCAGGCACCCCCTCTATGTTGATCTCTCAGACTCTTGCCCTCCCCTGCATGTTGTTCTCTTTTTTGAGCTGTGACCAGGGCTGGGTGCTGCCTGCC